>CAWUFW010011972.1:297500-575967 GCA_963921515.1 Calotriton arnoldi
CTCCGCCCGCGGAGTGTGCAGAGATTTGCCTCCTCCGAGTTCTGCGGAGAACGCGGAGAAGGCAAATCTCCGCACACTCCGCAGCGGAGAGGAGTTGGCCAGCCCCCGCCTCCACCCCCCCTATATTAACAAGTAATTCTAAATTACTTAAAGTAAATTAAAACCACTTACCTGAACTGCGGCATCCCCGGGCTGCCCTCTTCCTCGCCGTCTGGATAATCCTTAAGGAAACTGCGCATGCGCGCGCGCCTGCGCATTTCGCAGTGTCATTGTATTTATTATATTTTAGTCTGCTTTTCCAAGTTGGTGTGGGATTTGTCTTGTGCTGTTTTCACTGCATTACTGTTTGTGTGATGCATAAATACTTAAGACAGTCCACCAAGTTAAGCCCGACTCCTTTTGTACCAAGCTACCGGAGGGTTAAGCACAGGCAACTTTGTTGACTTCTGTGGTTCACCCGGACAAGGAATGTGGTTGTTGTTTGAGTAGGGTTCCCCCCTCAATCAATAACCCAATTTCCTACGGTAACCCACTAAGATATATTCATAAACTACAAATCTGTGACCTGCATGTTACACGATGTGCTTTGCAACAGGCACATTAACCGTCTATTCTACTTATAGGTCATAACTAACTAGACAAAACATTAATCTCTCTAGCAACTGCATTAACCACTAGAGTTATCTTACTGTTATTATTATCCCCTGAAAAGTGCTAGGCACAAAAAAGATCTCTGCAGCAGGGGCCTTAACCCTGTAAGACATATTAACACGCAACCTTTTTGTGACCAATTAGTAAGCCAGACCAGATTTACTGTCACATTTGTTCTTGTTGACAATTTCTTAGCAGCAGTTTTTAAAAACAAATGTATAAGTGGACTGTCAGACCCCGCTTTTCACGAATACGCTCCTTGTGACTCCACTCCCTTCCTGCTGCCACACCTTGCCCCCTAGTTTATGTGTTTCCGGAGTATATTTGTTTCCATTTCCATCATGCAAGATAAACCAAAATAAAAGTACAATGGGTGCAGCCTGGCATCAACGCGCAGGAGGCCCGTAACACATGATGCTTTTGGTGCATTCGTGTGACAGATGTCGCGGAATAAGCACGCTGCTTACTGCTTCAAATGCACATTTGTTTTAAATTTTGATAAACTGAACCATGGCTTCTGATAGGGACCAAGATTAAAATAATAGCTTGCGCGCTTATTCAGCATGCATACCTTGGCCAACATCCAGGAAAGTTTACTTGAGTGCAAGAGGCCCTCTAAAGACAGCACAGCAACAGGGCTAACATGTAAGACCAGGAAACATGCTGCTCCTCAAACAGAAACTCACCAGGCAGTCAGGGGCTGGATATCCTGGAACATGTCCCCACCCTTCCTCAGAAACATTCATAATTCATATACCTCCCAAAACATCCGAAAAAAAGCCATTAGGCCACTGAGCAGCTGTGCGGCAGAGCAAGAGTGCAAGCAGCAGCTGCTGGCCCTGGATACTGTTGCTTGGATGCAGGCAAAGTGGCTTTCTGTACTGTATAAACCTCACCTACATGAAGTTATGCTACAGACTGGGCCTGTGCAGTTTAGTACAAGGGCCACTGTAAATTCTGCATTGTGAGATTTTACGTACTTGACGCATAATCTGTAGATTTCAGCAAAGCAATTGTTTGTTCTTAGCAGAAATCTCCTGACTTTTGCAAACAACTACCTGGCCGACTTTCATTTTTCAGTCTCAAGCATCCTGTAAACACCTGACAGATGTCCCATCAGCCCACCTATTGGCTCCACTGCCCCAGAAAAGGGGGAAGTGCTAGCTTTCTGATGGCAAAGCTACAGCTGGGGCTCTGCCATCATAAACACACTGGCCCACGTCATTGCCAGCACCTCCCTATTGAATGTGGCTAGCCGAAGCCATGTCAGCCATTTTCTTTCCTGTCCATGGGCAGTCCCATGCATGTGGAAAATAAAATAAAATGTACCCTATGCACTGAGAGAAAACTCCTAGCATGCCAGGGACTGTGTTTTTTTGTTGTTTTCCAAACGCATCCCCATGCTTTGGAGGGGGAGGTGGGGTGGGGGCGGAAAAAGATCAAATGCCATATTGACCACCATTGCATGGTTGACTGTTCGCCCTTGTTAGTTTTTGCAGAAATTGTTCCTGTAATGGCAGTAGGCGGTGTCAGCGTAAAAGAACCTTCGACTCAGCGTCACACTCTTGGTTTGGTTGGCAGGCCGAAGCTCCACCTTCTTGGTCACACTCATGGATTGGGCCATAATCGAAGCAACTCACCAGAACCTGCTATGATCAGAACATCCAGGTCAGTTTCAGGACTCTATATATGGAAAATCTGTTTTTACAAGTATGTTTTTTTGGCATTGGCCTAGGCTTTTGATTTGCGATAGCTACTGGAATAGGGCACTTGGGAATGCTTAATTTAGGTTATCCCAAGAAGTGTTTGATGGAGTTTCCCTTTATCCAGATGCCTGGGACTGGCTGATAGTGGGAACAGGGCCCTCTGAGAGTTCGCACTTTCATCTTGATTTAGACTGCAGCTGATCTGCAATCCCCCCTGGGGGTACTCCAGGAATGGTATGCTCCGGCAGTCAGTCTGAAAAAACAATTGAGGCAGAGCAGCAGCGATGAGTCAAGCTTGACCTGAGTCATAGGAACACTCCGTCTCCTGGAGGACAAAAGCACTTTGTCATTGTCTGCCAGCTTCCTATTTGTCCCACTGCAATTAACTCTATTTCCTGGGAATTAAGAACAATGTAGCAAAACCCAAGTTTTAGCAAGATTCATATAGATGATTAACACAATGACTCACAGTCATGTAGGTCTGCAATAACATTTCCATGTAAATTTCAGGCTGGACAACAAATCCTTCAGAGGAACGTTTTTAAAGGGGTGTGAAAAATGTTGAATTCCACTGGCAATGTTTTATGAAAGTGACTGAGTTCACGTCCTCACTAAGGGCTGTTTAAGAGTTTTGCTTGAATCCTAACTCGGGCACAAATTAGTGTTTGCACCTGAATATAAAATGAGCGGATATTACCGCCCCTGACTGTCCTTGGCTACACACTAATTGTCAGGTAAAACCTGTTGAAATTTGTGTAGGAGAAATACCGCAACATTCAGAATTTTAACCCTGAAATAGAGGAATCCATGCATTAGCATTGTGTTATTCCCATTTTCAGGTGCAGAATTCAGAATGATGTGGTAGTCACACACCCATGGTATGCTACTGGGCAGCAGTATGTATCATTGTGTATTTTCAATGTAATAAAGCCCCGGTGCCAATTATGATATTGAGGACATTGCTGCCCCTTAAGTGGTGGTTTCTTGGGTAATTGAGTGCTCCTGTGTAAAGCAGGAAACAGTGAATTATGATCCTCAGAAGAAGGTGAGCAGTTGGGACAAGTTCCATCCTATGCTGACAGACATCCCTCTGGGTAAGCAAAAAGAAATGTATGAAGGTGATCTTTGTGCCCTTCAAATCCTCGTCGCCAGGGCGGTGACCTGCCATATCCAAACAGATAGTAGTGCAAAAGAGGCTGATGCCTTAGAAGACAAACCATTCTTGTTTAAGAGGAAATCTGCTGTTATTAGTTACCTTGTTACTCTACATGCGACCCACCGGAACGATTCAACTCACACTGCTAGGAAGACCTTGTCGGCAGGGACATCTTAAGGATGTTGGGGCCCTGGGCCAAACGTATTTTTGGGGACCCTTTTCGGAACAGCTTTGAATTTATGATCCAGTTTCAGCTCTTTCATGCCCTCTTTGGCCAGGTCACTGACAGTGTACAGGCACACTGGTCCAAATTCTAAGTGTGTTTGCATCTAATATTCATGGATAGTGACAAGTGTTTTCAATATTGTAACACAGCAGCAGCTCACTAATATTACTGCAAATAATTTCTGTGACACCCTCCCACTTCTCATATGTGAGGTCCTATTGTGAGCTAAAAGAAACTATTTATGGACTTTGCATGAAAAATAAACATTGCATGAGAAACATTTCTCTGCAAAATATCTGTAATCTCACACATCACCCATGTTAAAAATAAATGAAAGGAAAATGGTATTGAAAACAATCTGCTTAAGAATTATTCAAGTTCATCAGGGCAAGACTCTGCAGAACAGAGTTGGCTCTATCAGGGGGCCCCTGAAAGTCTGGGGCCCCGGGCAAGAGACCACTTTGCCCATACCTTAAAACGTCTGTGCTTGTCGGGACTTTACAGGCACTACTTCTTAATCAATCAATCAGCATTTTCCTGTTTCAAACGGGACCTTAAACACCTACTGCTCAACAAATACTTTAACACGCACCCTAACTGAGCTATGTCCCAAAGCGCACACTGCCTTGACCAGTTGCAGCGGTTAAATTTGTGTTTTAGCTATCTACTATGTCTTGTACGTTTTTAGCTCAAGCGGTTCCTATGTCTGCATACTGTAACTACCGCTGCGGCCGAAAGATTTTCTTTGTCTGTATTTTTGCATGTACTTCAATATAATGATCTTGCATTATATGTAAAGTGCTCTGATACCTTATGGTCTAGCTAGCGCTATAAAAAACGTATAAATAAATAATAAATAATACATTTGTAAAGCGCAGCACTGTCACCCCGAGGGTTATCTGGGAACTTCTCTTAACAGCAGAGGCAGTAGTGCAACACATAAGCTTGCTCTGCTTCTGCATCATACAACACGTAACGGCTAATCATAGCACTTATTGGACCTTATTCTGCAATGATGACATGCTGCAACGGCAGCATTCATCATGGCCATGGGATAGGTGCCAACGCTCCCTTAATGCATATGAACCCAACACTGTCAATGTGGGGAAGTGAAGCACGCAGAGACCATTAATCCTGTGGGCCTCAGATACAATGACTTCACCTTCCTACTTCCTTGCCAGGCACACCACTGGAGATCGTACGGGATGCTGGTACAGTCACTATCATCCATGTCCTGAGGACTGGACCTCCCTGCTCCTCATCTACTCCCACTGCATATGTAGAACATGTACTTTCTTCCACACCTACAAACAGCCTTAAGCAATTAGTTCATGTTAAAAAGTAACACTGCAGGGGTACATTGCGCTATTCGGGAGTCTATATTCAGGTACGCACAAGTGTGTGTAACTGAATATAGAGACTCCAACAGATAGAGTTGTCTTTCAGCTGTGTATCAAAGTGCAGGATGTGAGGTTCAATTCTCCCTCCCCATTCAACCTCCTCTGCTCCATATGGGTATGTGTGTCCTGCACTGGCAATGCATGAACAAGATGTATAGCCTGGGTAAGGTACATATGAAATAAAAGAACACATGGTATCACACACCCATGCACCTTTGGTGAGTGGTACCAGATTCAAGGATGGTTCTTTATAGATCTTTTACACCTTTCGGGCAGAGATTCACGACTGCCAGTTTTAATATTATAGTTGCCAATAACAGTTTTCTTGTGCCATAAATCGCTGCCCAATGACTTTACTGTTATCTAAAACGATTAATATGAATAACCAGAATTGAAATCTGGTTATTCGCTGCTATTACACAACTGTGGGGAACAAAAGTTACTTTTAACTGTTGCTACATCATACGGGAAAGTGCTTGCTTCCCCTGGGATCCTAACTCCGCCAAGTTTCCAAAATCCAGAATTAAGTGGTGTAATGGCATGGTTGCACCCCCTTTTATGCCACTCTTGTGTATCGATAGAACTGAGGAAGGAGAGAGAAAATAGGTGGCACACTGCCTGTGTGGAAACTGGCATATTACCTTACCTCTGCAGATCTGCAAACCTGTACTAACAGGAAAAACATGTAGGGCAGACCATCATCTCTCACAGAGCCATGTCTACGCGGTGCTGGGTCTCTGCTCATGTGAGAGTGACGAGCATGACTGAGTATTGGGTGGGAGGCACAGAAGGTGGTCTGAGTGGGATGCAGGATGCTAGGTATTTTTTGTCTTTATATTGTGGGCTGTAGAGGGGAAGGGTTGAAGAGAGGGTGGTGTGGATGGGTGCCAGAACATCAGGTATGTCTTTTCAAAGTCATAAAAGCAGATAGTGGTGGGAATGGGTGGCAAGAGGCCAAGTATTCGATTATATTTGGAAGGGGAGGTAATGCCATGTTCTATATGGCTCCTCTATTACTCCTGTAGCCCTGCATAGCTACTGGAAGATGATTTCTTGAGGGTTGGGGCATACATAACAAATTGGTTATTAGCATAAGTAAATAGCAAGGACGTTATTCACCTTCGCGTTCGGAGTGACATCACTGAAAACTCCACGTTAATCATGGTTTGTCACAACAGGAGCATCGGTCTCATACAGCTCTGATTGGATGAGGTGCATCTTCCCACTGCTCATTGGAGGGAACTGAATTTCTTTCTCTTTCATGCAATCAGGCATTGGCAATTCATTAGCTCATCATTTTGCAGCGGAGACCTATTTGTTTTGCCAATACTTGCTTACTTAAGAAATTAATAGGTTATGCACCTACTGCCCCAGACGTTGTCTTTTGGCCTACAATATTATCTAAATTGATGTCCTTTCAAGATGAATACCTATTAGTTGTTGGGGACTGTAATTTGGTTATAGACCCTATTATTGACCGTAATTCTCAGTCTAAATTAATTTCCTCTCCTATGCACTCTCAGTTCACATCCACTATTCAACAACGGTCACTAGTGGATGCTTGGCGATTATGCAACCCTGCACTTCGAGAATACACCTTTTTTTCACGTGTACACTCTTCCCAATCTCGTTTAGATTATCTGTTTATTTCAAAAGCAATCACACAACATATTACTCATTCTGATATTAATTTCTATATTAATTTCCGATCATGCCCCTGTTACTTTAGATTCGGAACTTTTTCCTCCTACTCAACGTACAAGAAGATGGAGATTCAATAACTCCCTCCTTTTAGACTCCAATTTTACCCAAAAATTGGAAGTTTTTGTCACCACTTTCTTTCTTGAAAATGAAACTCCATCCATGTCTCCACAGATTATTTGGGATACTTTTATAGCAGCCTCCAGGGACTTTATTATCTCATCGAAAGAAATCTTCTTTGCTTAATTTGCAATCACTTACGGCACGCATTAAACAATTAGAACATTCCTTTTTTCACACAAATTCTAAATCCTGTATCTACAGAAAATGCTAACTCATTTTTACTCAAATCTTCAGCCAAATATTATGAAGGTCAGAATAAAGCGGGGAAACTTTTAGCTAACTATCTTTAAGTTAAAAAAGAACGCACCAAGATTAGTTCTATCCTTACTTCGAATAATCACAGTTTACAAAAACGAAGTTATCTTATCAGAATTCACTCAATTTTTTCAAACCCTTTACACTCCTGAGTCTTCTGTACTTCAGGAAGATATACTTCAATACTTATCTTCTATTAATCCACCTTCTTCCTCTAGTTTACATTTTTCAGTGTTAGATGAAGATATTCGAGATCTAAATACTCTCACCGCTATTCGTTTTATTAAACGTGGTAAAGCCCCAGGACCTGACGGTTTCACGATTTAATTTTATTCTTATTTTTCTCGAATTCTTGTTCCTAAATTATATCAACCATTTCACTTCTTTATTTCTTCCCAAAAATCCAGTGGCTCTTTTCAAGAAGCTTTGATATGCCTTCTTCCCAGGGATGGTAAAGAACATACTTTATGTAAAAATTACAGACCCATTTCTTTAATTAATTTAGACTACAAAATCTTTGCAAACATTCTAGCTCTGCACTTGGAGACTTTTTTACCCCTACTAATTGGGCGAGAACTGTGTGGTTTTATTAAAGGTAGACATCTCTCAGACAACACTAGACTTTTCCTTAATGTCCTTACCAAGGCCAAATCGTGTAAAGATTCTTTAACAGCCATCTCTTTGGATGCTGGAAAAGCTTTCGATGGAGGCGGATGGTCATATATTTTTTACACCTTATCTTGGTTTGGTTTTGGTCACAAGTTTATCAACTATATCTCCTTACTATACTCCTCTCCTCTCCTGTTTCCTCCATTTTATCGAATGGTCTTATCTCGTCATCTTTTTCTTTATTTCGTGGGGTAAGACAAGGTTGTCCTCTTTCTCCTCTTCTCTTTATCCTTGCTCTCGAACCTTTCCTGATCAGAATTCGTTCAAATTCCCAGAATACAGGCTTTAAATATGGCTCCCATCAATTAAAACTCTGTTTATGCGGATGATATTTTGCTCTTTCTATCACAACCACAGACCTCTTTGCCGGCCTTCTTATCTGAAGTACATCTGTGTCTGGTTACAAATTAAATGTTGACAAATGTGAAATCCTCCCATTGAACAAACTATGTTATTCTGTGTATTATATCTCACCGAGTTTTCGTTGGGACTCGGATAAAATCAAGTATTTAGGTTTATGGTTTAAACCTTCTATTAAAGACTCCATGTTGGTAAACTTGAGAGAATTACAGACGCTCGAGAACTACCACTTCCAGATGGAATTCCATGTTTTTATCATGATGGGGCCGTCTTGTCACGATAAAAATGATGCTGGTTCCTATTATACTTTTTTATATTTCTAATATTCCTATAAATATTCCTAATGCACATTTTAAAATAATCTATTCTATTTTATCGAAATTTCTGTGGAATAATAAAAAAAAACTCGTATGTCCCTACATAAGCTTAAACGACCTAAAAGTTTGGGCAGCGTTAATTTCCCAGATTTTCAAACCTACCACACAGTATTTACTCTTAAACAATCCTCTCTATTACTCCAGGATGATAATGATGATTCATTATTACCATTATGGACTGCTAATGAAAAAAAATTCTTCAACCTTTTTCCTTCCAAGAAGTTTTATCTTTTACGCATCGTCCTTTAATCTCTCTCTCTTACTATTTTCAAGAACTCTTTCAGAATTCTCCAACCTTTACTTATAAACCACCTCTCTCCTAAAGATCAATTTTTGCAATCTTCATTATGGTACAATAAACATCTTAAAATCAATAATAGAATAATTTTTTGGAAAGATTGGTATATTAAAGGGCTCCATTGGGTCCATCAAATTTATCAAGATAATGCATGTATAACTTTTATAGTTGCTCAAGCACGATTTTCTTTCCCTGCCTTGTACGCATCCAAATACGCATCCTTAATTTCATTGAACCAGTCAACTTACAATCGTTTGGCGCTCATATCTACCTCTTCATCTTCACCTCCTACTGTTCTTTCAGTCTTATCTCTCTCTCTCCATCCGCGTCTCAAGTTTACAAACATATATCCTCTTTTCCAGTTACTTGAGATAAAATGGAGGTGGAACTCTCCTGGGAAACTGATCTTCAATTCTCCCTCTCTATTCCTACCTGGAATAGGGTTTGGATTAAAATGTGGAAATCTTCCAGAGCTGCTAATACTACTCAAACTTTATTTTATGTTTATAACAGACTTTTGCTTACTACTGTTTCATTACATAAAATAAACCCTACTCCCTCTCTCTTGTTGGTCTTGTAATAAAACCCCAGCAGATTTAAAACACATTATTTGTGTGTCCCCATATTCTTAAGTTTTGGAAACAAGTTTGGAGGTAAATCAATAAAAATTCACACACAAATCCCCTTTACTTTTGTTAATATATTTTTAGGTAGTGTAACTGATGACTGGATTTCATACCCAACACTTTTCATATTATAGATCTCCTCCTTGCAGTTGCTTTCCAACAGATTACCAGGGCATGGAAGTATGCCACCAGTATTTCTTATCAAGCTTGGTGGTATGGGGTTTGTTACAATCACAGACTAGATAGAGCATATGTACATCCCATTTCCCTTGCAATGAAAAGAGAATATCTGTGGTCACCTATTACTCATTTCCTAGATGTATCTGCAAATACAATACAAAGTCATAATCCTCGAGTTGAGGAAGTACCTAAACCGCCATGATTTAATTTAATTTGTTTATAACTGTTGTCATATCAATGCTACTTATTTTTGTTTACCCTCCTTTCTTTATGCAATTGATTAGAAATTAGGACATATATGTGGTTATGTTGAAAATAGAAATAAATGAATGTCATTTCCTCCCCTCTTCCCCCCATTCTCTCTCCCCCATATTACCTTAACAGATTATACAGTTAGATTATATTTTCTATTTCTGTATTTTATTGAGATGTTTTATATTTTATCAATAAATTTCCTTTTCAACTAAAAAGAAATTATTAGGTTACCTCTCCAGTTTTAAACACTTACTACAGAACCAATTGAAAGGGTATCTGAATAAGCTCCTTAACAGGACTTTGGCATTTCAATTGTTTCAAGGATGGGCTTTTTGTTGACTTGAATTTCACATAAGTCCCAACTGAAAGATCTTAACCCCAAATAGAATTCTGTAAATCTTAAAGATTTGAAATCCTAGCAGAATTGACTCGATCGGAATTCTCCGCCTTCCATCTGGTGTTCTAACATGTAGAAAGCAAAACTGTTTGCTTAACATGTTTTGCAAACCAATTGTTCAGTGTAAATTTCTTTATTTTTTAAATCAAATAATTGTGATTTAATTCAAAATGCCATAGGTCCAAACACTCCCTGGCACATTATTTTCCTCCCTAACATGAGTTTTTGCCCATCTGTATTTTTCACACAGAAAACTTTAAAACTTAAATTCCAATTTTATTTATAAAAGTTTGTTTAAAAAGTCTGGCTTCCTTGAAAGAGAATGGAAGAGCGTGGAATAAAATAGAATTTGTAAATGAGTGCAAATGTAGCTAATGTACCTTTATGTCATCTTCTGGCCATGAATTCAGCATGGTGGCAATATGACCCTTGTCATGGATTGTGATAAACAGCCCACTAGAAAACAAAAAGGAGAAATCACATCAGTATTGAAAACTTGCACATCTCGGAGTAATAAAAGGTAATTATTTTATAATAAAGTATATAATACACCCACTAGGTAGGAGGTCACACTTTTGGAAAAGCTGGGGAATTAGATGTTTTAAATTTATATTGGGGTGGGTGTTATAGAATAAGAAAGAAATACAAGTCCACAAATATTTAGAGCGTGTTAATGTTTTTCAAAACTAAATTGACTTTGTGATGGACACTACTCCGTATGACTATGTTCTGCTGTGATAGACACTGCTACTCGTGGATTGCAGAGTGGAAGAAATGTTTGCAACCAACATAAGTGTTAATCGGTCTTCTAATGGGGCAGCAGTATTAGTATAGTTTGGTATGCCCAGACGTGGGTCCCATGCACACTGTGGCACTGGAACCAAGCTGTTCCCTGTTGATGAGCCCATAACTAGGGCGAAACCATCCCTAGGTTGCTAGTACTTCGGTTCTTGGAGAACCTGACTTGGTAGTTCGGGCTGGATTGTTTTTTTCCTAAAGATTTTTGGGGAAGTTTTATATAGCGCAAACTTAGCCCGAAGGTATCGGAGTGCTTTACATGAGCACCAGTTGCATTACAGATGGACACACTTTTTTTTTTTAGGCACTGGGAGATTAGGTGATTGGCCCAGAATCACAGGATGTTACGCCTCCCTGTTGAGACTCGAATCCAGTTCCCCAGCTTGGAGGTTGACCGTCCTAGCCGTTAGGCCACATGCAGAGTCAAGACTGATTTGAATGTAGCTGGGTCCAAACTGAGGTGGCATGGTGTGCAAAATAACGATGGATTGGGATGCGGCATGAGTGATTACCAGTAGCTGAGATTAATTCAATCATTCCATCCACTACTGTTTTGTATACTTATTGTGTTGCCCTCGGTGGGACGGGTATGCCCAGATGTGGGTCCTATACACACTGTCACTGGAACCAAGCTGAACATGGCTGATGAGCCCATAATTAGGACAAAATTGGTCTTGGGTGGCTTGTGTTCCGGTTTAGGGAGGACATGGCTTGGCAGTTCAGGCTAGATTGTTCCTATTGGAGCAGGGTCAAGACGGATTTGCATATAGCTGGGTCCAAACTGAGGTGGCATGGTGGGCAAAAACAATGGATTGGGATGCGGCCCGAGCAATTACCAGTGGCTGATATTAATTCAAGCATTCCATCCATCACTGCTTTGTATACCAATTCCTTATGGCAGCCTTATCATTAATTTCAACATGGTTTCACCAATTCACCAGAGATTTATACTCTTCCAGAGCACATTCTTTCACTTCTTCACCATTTAAGACGCTGCTTAAATACTATTGTGTGGCCCAATGCTTAAGATTTTTTATTTTTTGACCAGCATGATAGTAGCCCCCTCACTTAAGATTTTTTTCACTGTGAATTTTGCCCCTTTTGTGTCTTCTTCCTCCAGGATTCTATTCTTGTCTGTTGTTGGCTGTCTTGATTGGATTTCACCTTGCATTTACTTTATGTCCACCTCTGCTGGCAGTCCTCTGGTGTAAATAGTCTCTTCTGCTAGGTCCTATCTGTATACCA
Source organism: Calotriton arnoldi (assembly GCA_963921515.1). Taxonomy (NCBI): domain Eukaryota; kingdom Metazoa; phylum Chordata; class Amphibia; order Caudata; family Salamandridae; genus Calotriton; species Calotriton arnoldi. Next base: position 309,924 of record CAWUFW010011972.1, read on the forward strand.
CTTCCTCTACAAATTCTTGATTAAAGCTTTTCTAGATCATTGGATTTGCCTCCATTTTGCTTGTATGTTTTAAGGGGTTGCGCTCTAGCTATCTGCTAAACACACACAGGTTGCCAAAGTGTCTACTCAAAAAGATCGCCCTTACATCAAAGCCCAAGACTACCAGGATAAAGGAGTGACCATTGCCTTCAGCACTCAAGATCCAAGAGAGGAGGAGGGCCCAACTTCTATCTCTATTTTGAAAACTAAAAACTGGGACAATCCACAAAAAAACAAAAAAGTACACATTTTCATTGCATGGTTGAGGAACTGAAGGACCTAATTGATAGAGCATATCAACATAGAATACACAGCCAATAAGGCACTAAAGAGAATTACATGCAACACAGTATCATCTGAATTAACTAAATTGGTTTAATTATGGGCTTCTAAATATTGTACACTGGAACACATCAAAACTGGACTCCCTCTGTGATCAGGTGACACTCCATGAAAAACAGGACAGGTTCAAATTTTCTGAAATTGGCCGAAAAGATATGAAAAACCAGGAATGACAAAGCAAATCCAGGGCATCTGTACCACTGTCTCACACCATAGTCTTCTTTATAAAAGAGAGCATGTCTTTATCCTCATTATTTCCCATATCTATTCCAGCCAAACACCCGTGTTTCTCCAGGTGGAGGAAAGTCTGCCTGATTGTTGGCTTTAGGGAGAGCCGTCGGTGAACATGTCTGCTATGTAGGTTCAGAAGAAATGGTGGCTGGGTTTGTTGGCATGTACACACACTCTCTGTATCACAGTATGTCAAATATAACAGTACAGATGGTTCCCAATATGAAAACGGGTGCTCAAAGATGAAGAAAAGCCACCAACTCTTCTCCAATGGGGACTAAGTCCATGTACATGAAAAGAAATCTTGAGCACTCCAACACCAATCAATAATCTTTTCCTTTGTGTTCAATCTTCTTGTGTTCTTTATTCTGCTGAACAGATAAAGATTTCCTTCAGAGTCCATATACCCAAGTGTGTTTGAACACTGTATATAAGTTGTAGAAACTCTGCTAACCTCAGCCCTGCAGAAGTCTATTGGAGTAATAATATCCATGGACGAAACACGTGTTGGATAGTGTGTGGTGGAAACTACAGAGATTCATTGATTGCGGACATGAATAAAACACAAGATGATTGAATGCAAAGGAATATTGACTGGTGTCGGAGTGCTCGAGATTTCATTTCATGTCTGCTAAGTAGGCACCCAGTTATGCCCTTCCGAAAAGGCTTTTAAGCTTAGGATTCATCCTGGTTTCCACCCTCAACAGCTATTGGAAGTGCAATTTTGATTCCTACAGTATGTACAGTGGAGAATAGAAAGTGAGTACCTTTTATTAATTTTATTTTATTTGGGTTGGCAGAATCTTAATCTTTTGGGTGACTAGGACATCTCGTACATTGGGTGGTGAACCCAGAATAAAATACATTTTGTCAAGGAGAAAACGCTGTTGATTTTAAAGAACTATTAAGCAAGTCAGCAGGATTCATATTGGAACAGTTTTTAGAAATGTGAAATGCTGAGCCTCCCACAGGACTACAATAGAATTTAAGAAACACCAGCATCATGTTGTAAATTGGGATGGGTCTCACTCGCAATCACATTTTATAACTCACTCTTTGGTTGTAAAGTGTTCATAACAAAAGCTCAAGGCAGATGCATTTGCCAATTGAGATTACTCACTGTGCTGTGAACTTTGGCCAAACAAGAATATTGAACATTATATGCAATTTCAGCAAAAGACATCTGGACATTACTTAAGTGTGTAAAGCTATCCCCCTCAGTTATGTAATTGCAACTTTGTTCATTTTGATGGCTAAGTTGTTTTTTCGGAAAGCAAGATCTTGCTTTCTACAAAGCTGTGATATGGTTAAGGACTGAACACCCAAAGTGTAAAAAGGGACCAGCCTGTGCCATTTTAAGGATTTTTGGGGTTCTGAGCAAAACATATTTTGGGGCCTCTTTTTAGTACAGATTTAAATCTATTGAACATTTTCAGCTAATTCAAGTAGTTGGCAAACAATATCAAATTATACTTAAACTTTCACAAACAGGGGCACGGGGAAATTGATGACAGCTTAAGCTGCCAGACACCCATCAAAAGACCGACAAGAAAGCGTTAACAAGCATTGATAAAGTCATTTGTTTTTGCATTTGGTTCTAGCATTTCTTCTCTTTTTACAACCATATTTTATGTGGAATTCAGTGTCAAACCAGACCATTTCCTAGTAGGAAAGACAATGTGTGACTTGGCATATGTTTAGTGGACACCTGCGTAATAGGTGAACAAAACAAAGAGCAATACCAGCAAAGTGGGCCTTGTGTTCAGGCAAGTGGGAAAACACAGGAAAGGGCACCAGTTCACATCCCAATCTAGCTTTCCTTCCCTTCTGGACAGGGCCCTTGAATCAAATTTCCAAGTCACATATACAACAAGCAATTTAATGAAGAATATACCTCGTTCAATATGGCGTCCAACTGGGACCAAATTTTATGCATGTGAGCCTCTCCATGTAGTAATTAGAGGTAGCACAAATAATATACATAGGAAAGTGTGTGTAAACATGGATCATCACTGGCAAAAGCTCCAAGAGGTTTTTTAGTTAATGTTAGACACATACTAAACATTGTAACCAGGAATATTTGCTGAGCCAGGATGCAGTCCAGTGTACCCGAGGATTGACACTTGCAATGAGTCTCTGCCAAACAACCCACACATTATATATATATTTTACTCATTTAAATACAACGATATCGACACATTGTGATTATGAACTTAGAAAATGGACGCCAACGAGTATTGTTACAATACGAATTATAGCGTTCCTGTGGTTATTTTGTGCTGCAGGAAGCAATGGTGGACAAGAGTCCTACCATGTAAATAAAAAATGGCCACCATGAATGTAACATAGGCCTAGTGGAAGGCGTTCTGCTGTAATGCGTCAGACGTGATATTTATTCTTATGCACCCTTATATGTTTTGTGTCTTTACAAGATTTGGTAACCGCTGGACAAGGAAGCCGCAGCCTGGTGCGCGATACACATATATATCATCTCTGCATATCACCTGCTAAAATCCCACACAAGAGTAGAAATATCCAAAACTGCCAGCTTCTTTGCAATCATGTTGCGTATGTACGGGAAAGGACTATCAATCCATTAAATTTAAACTGTAGCTCAGGTTTTAAAAGAGGTTGCCAAATCCACTCTCATAGTGTTAGTATTCATTTTTGATCAATTAGTAACCCAAAGAAATGTCCTTTTAGAAAACTGAATGGCTCTTGATTTTGTACTGGCTGCCAAGGGTGAGGTTTGTGCCATTGGAGGTTAAAACGCTGGTCATTCATACCAAATATTTTACTGAGTATACACGAACACATGATGACAGCTGTAACAGTGTCAAGAAGTTATGCAAAATTGATGATGGCTTTAGTATATGGTCATAGTTAAAGGGCATATTTGGGAATGAAGATCATAGAAATAGTTTTGGCAGTTTTCGTCATGCTTATCCTACTATATATAGTTATCAGGGTTTGCATATGCTCCAAATAACCGCTTTACTAGAAATAGTCTTCTCTTTCTTACCCCGACGTTCAGTGGCAGCTCGCATAGGGCGTGCTGCGGGGAGGTGGGGCGGGGCGCAGGGTAGTAAACTCGGACATACGACGGAACGGAGGAAAGTAATTATTATGTTCCTCCGTTCCGTCGTATGTCCGAGTTTACTACCCCCCCACCGCACCGCCCCGCAGCACGCCCTATGCGAGCCGCCACTGCCGACGTTACAAGAAATTGACTATAATGTAGATGAAAAATCTGATCATGGCTCATTTGAATATTTTAGTGGTGTCTCATGAAGTAAATAGACTTATGACAATTGATCTGCTTTAAGAAGTTGCACACCAAACAGGGCCTCTAAATGGAATTATTCAATTCTGCACCCACAGCATTTTCTGCATATTTATAGATTTGCCACATAATCCATCCTCCTTTGTATAACGAGCAGTTTTTTAAAAACATGTTTTGTTTCTAGCTTAAATAGATCAAACGTTATCAAATATTCTGACGCACAGGTGTTGCTGCGCAGTGCTAAGCCCTTTTCCATGCAGCAACATGTCACCTTTCTTTTGCTGATTGCTGCTTTGAGATGTTACACCGATTCTAATCAGTTGAAACCATGGTCCAGACAGAGCTAAAATTGCAAAAAGGACAAAATCATGAAGTAATACTGCCACAAAGCGTGCTGCATTATGTTGCAAAATGTCCTTGTCTTGATTGCTGCATAATTCACATAACTCTGCTGCATAATTTGTTCCTCCCCTACTGCATAATTCTAGTGGCCGTGATAATAAATATTACAAAAGAGAAGGATTGCTGAGTTTTAAAAAAAAAAACACTACCTTAGGGTAACAGTGAGATTATATTGGAATTTTACATATAATGCAGCACAAACAAATGACCAAGTGAGTCACATTTCTTTTATATAGTACACGTCTTTCAAGAATTTCACTTTAGGTCACACATATCGGACGTCACTTCCGCTAAAGTTCTCATAAATATCAGAAGGTTAGATAGACAATCATCCATTGTCGACTACAAGCCGCATATCGCTGCCTTTAGCTTTCTCCCTCTTCCTGTTCTCCAAATCAATTTCCATCCTGTCCTATACTGGAAGTTGGTTCACCTCCTGCATGGGGTCTATCATCAGATTTCTTAGAGAATGCATTTAGCATATTCTCCCATGTTTCCAGTCCAAACCGGTTTGGTAACATGAGTGCTAGGTTTACAAAGCCTCTCTTGTACTTCCTATTCCCTACATGTGGAAATGCCTCTAAAATGGCTTATTGACAGCCCTACTAATCTGTTTGACTAGATCAGACCATAACATGCGTCTGATTGGGGGGGGAGGGAGTCACATGCCACGTTGCAGTGGTCTTCAATGGGCGACTGACTTCTGGGGCAGTTGTCTAAACCAGTCCTGAATATCCTGCTTGCTCTGACAGGCGGAAGGCAGAACTTGAGTAAGAAATTAAATTGCACCTGTATTAATCTACTGTTCCAAGAAAATCGAGCAACATGTGTCACCATTCTGTCCCAGCCATCATCACTCAATTCCTACACAGTTTCCTCCCATCACACCCTCAGTCCTATGAGTAGTTTGCATAATGTCTCTTGGACCTGGTTTGCGTTCCGATCCCCATAACACCTGCCCGCTTCTGTCTGCTGGCGATTCAATGTGACCACTGTGCCATGTCACCACTGTACCATGCATGTACTGGGGACCCAAATGACAACATTCTCCAAGTAGTATCTGATATTCATCCTGCACCTCTGGAAAAGGGCCAAGTGGGCCTTTTAGCACGTCACCCACCTTCTCAAACGATAAACCCTCTCATATTTCTGCAACAAATTCCAGTTGGGTTTTACAGCATGCTTAGTTGAAGGGCGGTTTGAACAATTCCATCTTTAGAATTTTGCTGATGTGCAGGTGATAGAAATGAGGACCAGAGCATTTGCAAAATGGCTCCTGAAAGCAAACTTTGACTGGCAGCTGCCGAGCAAGTACCAGAGATTGAGCGCTAGGACACAGGGAGTAATTCCTTGCAACCCCTAACCTGTGGCAAAAACCCAGTTCTGGTAAAAACAATGAGGGAATCAAGATAACCATCAGGAAAATTATTTGGGGACTGCATGAGTTGCAAATACAATCACAAAACATCTCTAACGTCATGGAGAGAAACTGGTAACTTGGAAGCTGGTAGCCATGTGCGTGGATGGGGCTTAGTGGATGAAGAGCCACGTGGCGCCAGGACAAAATACTTTAATGACACAGACCTGTGCTGTGAAAGGGCCCCATTGATTGATCTCCAGCCAAGAACCCAACATATAAGTAGGAAAAGGAAACTTAAGAATCAATTGGTTTTTGTTGGCACTGGAGTCCTTTTTGTGGTTTAAGTCCATCTAATATAGAATGGGCTTGTCCCAATCAATGAACATAGGCCTTAATGTACAAGGCCACATGTAAATACAGAAAGTAGAGGAGAATTGATGGAAACATGTGTAGAACAAAACCAGAGTTGATCTCTTGTGTGTTTTCCATTTTTAAAGACAGAGCATGCAGTTGACTGTTTGAAGACCTAGAGGAGAACCTAACAGGCAGTGCAGCGTTAGTTGACGGAGCATTTCAACAAAAATAAGAAATATACTAAAGTGGAGAAAAGGGGCACTGCTCAAAGAACTCAGGTCAGCGCCGATGATTCACAGCATCATAACAGCACAGCATCTATGTGGGCTATTAACTAGGCATTCCAGGCACGCTTTCCACGAAATGGGTTGTGTGCTCTAAGTGGAAAAGATCTGAGTGGCTTAGTTATGAGCACAACAGGAACAGAGGGGGGTAAACAACTTCATGGGAAAACAAGAATGGTTAAACATTAGTTGCCCTCTGAAAAAGAAAGTCACACGGACGGCATGCAATGGCTGCTAAAAAATCAAGACTTGGGAATTCAGTAAACCAGTTTATTTCACAAACCGGGACAGACTCTGTGAAATACAAGTATGAAAACTCTATAGTGCATGCTAGAGCATAATGAGAGAATACTTCTTGTGTAGGGAACACATACCGTTTTTACTAAATATTGTATCAATCTGGGGATACCCCGCAGTTGCTCATTGCCAACACATGCATAAGCACAAAAAGTGCAGATATTCAAAGTTTGAGTTGTTTTAATCTTTAGACGTGCGAATAGTCATTTTCTTTTGGAGTTCAAAAGACCGATTCCTAGCCCTTTGGTAAACAGAAAGTAGTCGGAAGACAAGTTTAGAGCAAGTGGAAAGGAAATCCTGAGTTTGGGACCACATAAGAAAAGGACCATAATCTGACATGGTTGTCCTCCTCTCTACTGGCACAAGACGCAGAGAGCCAGCCCAGACCACCCTTGAATTCTCCTTTATAGCTTATAATCAGTTTTACAGTTTATAATTAATAACAGTGGAGCACATGAAAACAAGTTACTTACCTGTAACTTTGGTTCTCCAGTATTGGAAGCTTTCATAGATTCCCATGCTTGGAATCATTCCCAGTCGTCGAGATGGGAGCCTCGGTAAATATATAAAAAGTAGTAAATAACCATTACAAAAGAGAAACAGGCCTAGGCCTAATCCCATTTTGTAGTCAGACCATGTCTTTTTGTAAAAGAGACCAAAAAGGAACCATAAGCCAATCAGAGCAGCCTCACCCTCTAGAACCTTGGTGAAAGAACCTCAGATTTTCGTATACGTTGTGAAAGAAATAACAGAGAGAAGCTGAGCTTTCCCAGGGGAGGAGGGTGGGTCGCATGGGAATCTATGAAAGCTTCCAATACTGGAGAACCAAAGTTACAGGTAAGTAACTTGTTTTCTTACTCCAGTATTGGAGCTTTCATAGATTCCCATGCTTGGAATCAGAGTAGCTAGCAGTAAGCATACACATTTTCCATAAGACATTACTTGTCTGAGAAACATTGTTTAAATACATTTTTAAAACAGCCAAAGGCAGAGATAAGTTAGTGCATCTATAAACAAGGGAAAATGTGTATAAAGCACAGAAAAGAAGGAAGGAGGGTAGCAAGGGAAAGCTCACCACTTATTGGAAGAGGTTCCTCAGGACTGCCCGTCCCACCGCCGCATCGTCTTGGAGTGATGCATCCAGGCAGTAGTGCTTAGTAAAGGTGTGAGTGCTGCTCCAAGTTGCAGCCCTACAAATGTCCTTGATCTGGACACCAGCAAACAAGGCGGCTGAAGATGCCATAGATCTTGTCGAATGTGCCCGGACATTACCCTCCAGGGGTTTGCCCGCTGCTGTGTGACAATATCGAATAGCGCTCACAACCCACCGAGATATCCCCTGTTTGGAAATGGGAAACCCCTTGCGGAGAGCGCTGTATGATACAAAAAGTTGTGAAGACTTGCGGAAGGACTTTGTTCGGTCCAGGTAGAACTTCAAACATCTTTGCAGATCCAGAGAGTGAAGAGCTCTCTCAGCCGGCGAAGTAGGCTGAGGAAAAAAAGCTTTAAGGATCACTGGTTCGTTAAGATGAAAAGAAGAAGGTACTTTAGGAATAAACTTAGGATTAGTTCTCATGATGACGGTATTTCTCTTGAACTGAAGGAAGGGTTCCTGAATTGTAAGAGCCTGTAATTCTCCTATTCTCCTGGCTGAAGTGAGGGCCAGCAACAGAGCCACCTTCCAGGAGAGGAACTTGAGATCTGTTCGATGAATCGGTACGAATGGATGTCTCATAAGTTGAGAAAGAACTAAATTTAATTGCCACGTAGGCGGTGGAGGCTTCACTGGCGGAAACACCCTGAAGAGGCCCTTAAGAAACTGTTTGACAATTCTGCTTGACCAAAGAGAAGGCCCAGAGGACGTACGTCGAAAATGAGAAACTGCTGTTAAGTGTAACTTAATGGAGGAATGAGCCAAACCTGCCTTAGCCAAGGACAGGAAATAAGGAAGGACCTGGTGTGGTTGCGATAAGAAAGGATCCAAACTGTTGCTTAGACACCATATGCTGAAACGCTTCCATTTTAAGCGGTAGGTCCTGTTCGTGGAAGGAGCTCTCGCCTGCGAAAGAACATCCTTAATCTCTTCTGGAAGATTTAAGTGAAGAAATTCCCGCTGCTCAGGAGCCATGCTGAGAGCTGTAACGAGCAAGGATCTGGGTGCAGTATCTGGCCCTGAGACATTGTGAGGAGGTGTGGAATTGGTTGCAGTGGAAGAGGATGGTCCAAGGAGAGAAGGTGGAGTTCGGTGAACCAAAACTGTCTCGGCCAGGCAGGAGCTATCAGGATCATCTTGCACCGCTCCGTTTTCATTTTCTTGAGTAACTTGGGAATTAGCGGAATGGGGGGAAAGGCGTAGACAAATGCGCTTGACCAGGCCATCGAAAGCGCATTCCCCAGAGACCCTCGATGGTGTAGCTTGCTGGCGTAAAACTGGCATTTCCTGTTCTCTGGTGTGGCAAACAGGTCTATGGAAGGTCTGCCCCACCGGCGAAAAACCCCTTCCAGCGTTGTCGGATCCAGTTCCCACTCGTGGGTGACCGACTTCAGCCTGCTGAGCCTGTCCGCTTTGTCGTTGAGCACTCCTGGCAAATGTTCTGCTTTCAGAGAAATTCCATGAAGGATAGCCCACTCCCAGATCATTTGGGCTTCTTGTGACAAGGGTAGGGACCTGGTGCCGCCCTCCTTGTTGATGTAGTGCATGGCTGTGGTGTTGTCCGTCCGGACAAGTACCGACAAACCTTGCAACCTTGGAAGGAAAGCTTGAAGAGCTAGACGAATCGCTGTTAACTCTAAGAGGTTGATGTGAAGGAGGCGATGTTCTGGAAGCCAGTGACCACTGACCTGCAGATCCTGCAATACTGCGCCCCAGCCCTCTAGTGACGCATCCGTAGTTACCACTTGAGGTGTTGGAGTGCTTACGAAGGATAGACCTCGGGACAAATGCTTTTCTTTTGTCCACCATAGAATGACCTGGCGCATGTCCCGAGTGATCAGAAGCTTGTCGTTGAAGGATCCACTCACCTGTTTCCACTGCAAGTCCAGGAGCTCCTGCAGGGGGCGCATTCGCAATCTGCAGTGAGGTATCAAGGGAATGCAGGAGGACATCATCCCCAGCAGGGATTTGTCGAGGCGAACAGAAAGATACTTTTTTCTTCGCACCAGATGGGCCATTGAGATTAGATTTCTTTGTCGCTCTAGAGAGGGAAAACCTTGCTGAGAGATGTGTTTAAAATCGCTCCAAGAAACTGAACCTTTCTGGAAGGGCGAAGAGAAGACTTGGTGCTGTTGAGAGTCAAGCCCAGATTGGAGAAGAGGCAGGTGCAAGAGGCGACCGCCTCCGCTGCTGCCTCCCTGGAAGGGGCCTTTAGTAACCAGTCGTCCAGGTAGGGAAAGACTTGGAAATGATGCTTCCTGAGAAAAGCTGCTACCGGTGCTAGCACCTTGGAGAAGACTCTCGGAGCCGAGCGAAGGCCAAACGGAAGCACCTTGAACTGGAAATGGCTCTTGGCGACTGTAAACCGAAGAAACCTCCTGTGGGCCGGATGGATGGGTATGTGGAAATATGCATCCTCGAGATCGAGAGTGGCCATAAAATCCCCATTGTTGAGAAGACGCAGAATGTCCTGGAGAGACACCATCCGAAAGGATTGTTTTGTGAGATAAGTGTTGAGCTCCCTGAGGTCGAGAATAGGACGCCATTTGTCCAACATCTTTTTTACCAGGAAAAACCTGGAATAGAAACCCTTGTCCCTCTGGGATAAAGGGACTGGCTCTACTGCCCCCTTGATCAGCAGTTGATGAACTTCGAGCCGAAGGAGACGCAGATGTTTCATGGGGGTGGCGGTAGGGGCTCTGGATGGAGGTAGATGTATGAACTCCAGGGTGTGGCCACTCTGAATGATGTTTAGGACCCAACGGTCTGTTGTAATCCGTTGCCAGTTGCGTAGGTAACGAGACACCCTGCCTCCTACAGATGTCTTGGAGGAGGAGGAGGGAACAGCGCAAAGAGCCAGGTCGCCGCTATTGCCTCTTAGAGGCGTCCCGTCCCTGACGATTCTGTTTGATCTGGAGAAAGACGATGTCTGGCCTTGTTTCTGGTTGTAAGAAGGCCGGTAAGATTGGGATGCGGGAGCATAAGAGGAATATCGCTGTTGTTGGTAGGATCCTCTGTATGAAGGAGCACCCCTGCCTCTAGCTCCACGAAAAGGGACTTTCCGGTATTGAAGGGTCCCCAAAGACCTAGCCGTCTCAGTGTCTTTTTAATGTCTTGGAGGGCATCATCTATGTGCTTGCCGAACAACGCTTCACCATCAAAGGGGAGGTCCAGGATCTTATTCTGAACCTCTGACCGGAACCACGTTGCCTTTAGCCAACCCTGTCGACGAAGCACAGCCGCCCCTGCCAGGGAGCGGAAAGCTGTCGTAGCGATGTCCATCGCACAGTCGATGATCTCCGCTGATGTCAATTCCCCTTCAAGTAGGATTTTCTTTGCTTCAGACTTGGCAGTATCAGGCAACTGGTCAAGATAAGGCGAAAGGTCGCAACACATTTGGCGGTCGTATCGTCCAAGTATCGCTAGTGCGTTTGCCGCCCTAATCACCAAACTTGCCATAGAGGAAAATCGTTTCCCTGCATTGTCTAGGCGCCTGCCTTCCTTGTCCGGTGGGGTGGTCAGAGGTGCTGAAGGATTCTTCGATTTCCTCTGAGCTGCCTGGGAAATGACTGAATCTGGTTTTGGTTGACCAGTCAAAGAAGCTGGGCTGTCGTCTGAGGCTTTATACTTTTTGTCTAGCCGTGGTAAGACTGGGACCACCGTAGCTGGATTTTTCATGGTCCTTATCCCTTCTTCCCACACATGAAATACTATGGGAATGGAGCGTACCATCCTCTTACTCGGCTCCTTAAAATCATAGAGAAAGCACTCCGTCTGAACTGAGGGCATAGGAAGTTCGAAACGTAGCGAAGCCCTCTCCATTAACTTGTGAAAACCCCCAATGTCAGCAGGAGGGGAATCCACCGGGGCAGGAGCTGGAGAAGCGGGATCAGGGATCACATAATCATACCACTCTTCTCCATGATCCGGCTGCACAAGTTCACCTTCTTCCTCCTCAGAGGAAACATCCTGGAGTTGAGGAACTGCCTCCGTTGGAATTTGTGTAAGTGGCTGAGCAGATGGAGGTGGTGAAACCATCACCATGGCTTGAGGAGTATGCACAGGCTGTGGCAAGAGAATAGGTTGCGGAGGATGTGAAGAAAACCTCCGACGATAGTCTAGAAGCATCCCCTGCAAGTACGTTAAAAGAGAGGTGGGGACATACCATCTGTTGCTGAACGTTCGCCTGGTCTGGAAATTGTTGTTGATTAGTCCGTTCATGATAGTAATCACCCTCAGAATCAGTGTCCTGACATTTGACCAGAAGTTGAGAGGGGCTGTTAGCATAGCCAAATTGGCTGTCATTACCATCCGAGTCCTCTTCCTCCTCCAACAATAATGCAGGTGGTAAGGGATCCACCTTCCTGGGTGACAGCCTCTCCGGCGCAATCTCTTTCCTCTTAATGGAAATTGAAAGTTTTCCCGTCGACGATGTCGTCGACGGTCTCGTCGACGTGGAGGTAAAAACCGTAGTCGACGGAAGCACCGTCGACGAGAATGTAGTTGGAACCAGCGACGGAAGCATCGACGATGAGCTGATAGTCGACGAAACGATGGGCGTCGTCGAACCGGTCGTCGACGAGATAAGCAGCACCCCTGCTGACGTCGTCGTTACTGTCGTGGCCGTCATCATCGACACTCTCGTCGTCGACGCCACAGTGGTCGACGGAACCGTAGCCGAAATCTTCATCGACACCATCGTCGACGTTGCCACAGGAGCACCCTTAGCCTGCGATTTTGACGCTTCCGTCGACGAGGGCTTGCGCATTGACGACGAATGACAACTTTTGTCAGAAGATTGCGAAGAGGGCTTTTTCAATGATTTCTCTTTGCCTGGGACAGTCGCAGATGAAGATAACAGTCCTTCCCTCTCCTTTACACCGCAGTGAGGAGATTTGATAGAACTCTGGTCCTCAGACTCCTTCGGGGTCTTTTTTGAGGCCTTAGAGGGGTGACCCAGAGATGATGAAGGGGAACCCCTACCCCTCTTGACTGACCTTCTGGATGAGACGGCGGAAGACGACTCCTCACTGTCACTGGACACTGTCTCTTTCCTCGACTTTAACTTGTGAAGCCAGGTAAGTAAACGACCCTCACGATTCCCGGAGAGTCTTAGTCGAGAAGGTGCGGCAAATCTTGCACTCCGCAGCCTTGTGGTCCGGGTATAGGCAATATATGCAGTCTTTATGCCCATCCTCCACATAAAGCCTCTTTTTGCCACAAGTGGCACAAGACTTAAACAACGCCTTCTTTTCCTTTTCAGACATCTCACCAAGAAAAAACTGAAGTAAACAGCTGAAAAATATTAGAAATAGTTGAAATAGAGCAAAGATCAAGGAGACTCCCTTCTGCACAACGTGCGGTAGAAAATCTGAGGAGCTGAGGTTCTTTCACCAAGGTTCTAGAGGGTGAGGCTGCTCTGATTGGCTTATGGTTCCTTTTTGGTCTCTTTTACAAAAAGACATGGTCTGACTACAAAATGGGATTAGGCCTAGGCCTGTTTCTCTTTGTAATGGTTATTTACTATTTTTTATATATTTACCGAGGCTCCCATCTCGACGACGGGGAATGATTCCAAGCATGGGAATCTATGAAAGCTCCAATACTGGAGTAACCATTACAGTCATTAATGCAATGCTGGTCAGCTCGGGGCAGGCACATGGGCTTCTGCATGATTCGGTCACTGTCGATATCTCAAATGTTAATGCACCTTTGGGGCTGTACAATCAGCATCTTAAACAAGATACTTAACTGAAGTCCTCAAGGACCTCAAAGGGAATGAATTCCTGGCAAGGAGCAGCAATGATCACTCGCCTCACTTGCAGTATCCCAGACCTTTGAATGGTAAAATACTTTCGATATTTTTCAAGTGATTTCCATAGGGTCACCCGATCTATCATGGAGGGTGGATTCATGTTTCTACTGAAACATTTGCTCAAGATTGCTGAATGAATGAATGAATGGTTCTCAAGTGCACTATTATCTAGAAAAGATATGTTGGTTCTAAATTGGGGGGAAGCTACGCTTGCTGAACCACAAACTTCAGACTGTATACAGCTCTGTATTGTCCGTTTGTATACCCCACAACTAGAGGTGGTCACTTGAATTAAAGTCTCCTGATCTTTGGATGCCCAAGGGAGGTAATTTTCTTAGGGTACTTTATTGGTGATTTTCGTACGTTTGCCGATTCCGTCAGGGCAGATACATTCATGTGTATACTGAAAGCGCTTTCTTAAGATATCTGAACCATGCATGATTTCTTGAACTGTAAACAACTTTCCATTGTCCATTTGTTTGCCACAAAACTAGTAGGGTGTCTGGGGAGAAACTAATATTAGTTCGGGAGATGGTCTGTCTCATGGATTTAAACGACCGAAATGTCCACCCATAGCAGTGGAAATTGGATTAAATGAATCATTGTGTGTTGTTGATTAGCAGTTCATTATGTGATTATTGACAATATTCTCCAACCAACTACATTTAGTTTTAGTTTGCATTTGTCTAATGTCTCACAATTACACTCAGTGTTTTTCACGGTTTTGTTTTCCCCATTGGTTAGGTGTATGAAATGATTAATGCAGTATAAAATGTGTATTTATCTGCCACAGCTTTACTTATTGTTTTTTTGATTAGGGTTTCCATTACGGTCATGTAAAATTGGTGAACCTAGGAAAATGATCAGAAGTGTTTGAAAAATAAGTCACTTGGGCATTCAGAGACCTGGCATACTGTAAACCAAGTAGATGGAGGATGGGGGGAGGGGCAGGGGGATTATGCATGGGATTGGGGCCAGAGAGAGAAAGTGAGAGAGTCAGACCAGTAGTAAATGAGTACTTCACAGAAAATAGAATTTGTCACCTTGGTACAGATTGAGCATATTAACTAAAATGGAAAGAAAATATTCGAGACCAAACAATTTGCATTTATCTAGAAAATCGAAAATACCTTTTGGACCAAATATTTTCTTTTCACTGAAAAGGAAAAGCTGATGCTTGAAAATAAAAAGCTGCTTTTTCAGACTACGTAAAAAAAATATGGTAGAAACCCTTTAGGTCTCTATTGTTTCAGCTTTACATATGTAAGCCATACAATAGTATTTAACTTAAATAGATCTTTTAAAATCACAATCAGAATTATGGTGTATTAAAATTAGCTCAGAGCATAATAGGACATTCTGCAGTTTACAATAGTTCATTTCTAACCGTGCTAAGAAGTTACATGGCAATTCAGAACTTATATCAAATACCTAATTACACTATCTGGAATGCACTAGCCAACTATTAAACCAGCATAAAATAAGCATAAAACGTTAAGGGGGGGGGGTGGGGGGAGTTCTGTTTAATTCACGTTTATTTGGACCGTTGGTCCTCAAACATTACATATATTTATTAAAATACATCTAAAATTACACATCCTTAAATACATTAAAACACATCTTAAAACACATTATTATAAAACCCTCCATCAATTATATCAGGGTGAGTTATTATACTAAAACTCATTTAAAAAAGAAAAAAATGCCTTCACTCTTTGCATAAATTTCCCAATGGCAACAGCAATATCTAAATGGCTCATTTCAGTCACCAAAATTACTGCCTGGGCCCTATTTTTAATCTCATATTTCCTAAATATCGGTTTTAAAAACATAATTCGAATATCAAGAAGCTTCTGGCAATCCATTAAGATATGTAACAAGTCACATGAGGTGCCCAAAGTGCAAATACATCTTCCCGTCTTATCGATCATTGAGCTTTTTACCACATTATTTACATAACAAGGGTTCACCCCAATTCTTACCCTTAAAACCCCTCTTCGTAAATGACAGTCAGGTAACCTGTCAACATAGGGGAAGCATTGTTCATTTTTCCATGCAGCAGTCATAAAATGTACTGAGGTTTTGTTCAAAAGGTAGTTTTGGTCCTGTACCTGCGATATTTTCTTTCCCTTGCGTCCTAAGTACCTTCTTATCAATATTAATCATGTAAGTAATGGGGCACAAAAACAACACAGCTTCGTCATAATAGCTCTAGTCTCTCTCGCCCATTTTAGTTCGCTATTCTGAATTTCGTTTTTACACCATTGTGATATTTTGGAGTTCTCACCTACTCCTAGGCGTTGCCAGAAACGAAGTAGGGCCATACCGGCTAAAATGCCCCATGAGGTCAGTCCCAATTCAAGTCTTACGGCCTGGACCATTGCTGACAAGGGGAGTGTGAATAGGTTTTTTAAGTTTTTACCTTCCTCAACATCCCAACCCTCTTTGCCGCTCAGATATAACAGTTCCGCACCATACAGAAATTGCGGGGGTACCATGGCTGAATAAGCTTTTAAAACTGGTCTGACATCGCACCATAAGCTTTGTTAAATAGTTTCAGTCCACTGATCGATGCTGATGTTCTTAATTTTAGTGCATCTAGGTGGGTATGCCATTTCAAACTTCTTTCAAGCCACATTCCCAGATACCTATATTCTGTGACCATTTCTACTTTCTCAACCCCCAAAAACCATGTGAACCCAACTTTCCTTCGGCCAAAGCTCAAGGTTTTAGTTTTATCCATATTAACAACCAGTTTTTTCTTGCAGCAATAATCATTAAATCCATTTAGTTTCCTTTGCAGGCCAATTTTGGTTTGATCCATAATCACAAGATCGTCCGCATAGAGCAAGCATGCAATATGCTTACCATCTTGTTTCGGACTTGCCCCATTTACGTTCCCTAAGGTCAACGGCAAATCTGCTAAAAACAGAGAAAACAGCAGGGGGGCCAATACGCATCCCTGCCGCAACCCGTTCCCAATATCAATGTTCCCAGATAAACTTCCATCTATGTCTAAAATTATCTGGGCCCAGTTCTTTGTATGGAGAATTTGTATCAAGCTTAACAAATCCTTTGGGATACCATATCTAATTAGGGTCTCCCACAACAGTTCCCGGTCCACCAAATCGAAGGCTGCGCGGAAGTCCACAAAACAGAACAGACTTCCCCGCTGTTCAATCGACTTCCGCGCTATGGACCAGAGAGCAAAGCAATGGTCAATTGTGGAGTGGCCTGCTTTAAAACCCCCCTGTTCCGGGGGTATAATCTGATTTTCCTCCGCCCAGTCTTTAAGTAATCCCAAAATGGCTTTCGCAAACACTTTTGCCCTATATCCAGGAGATTTATTAACCTATAGTTCTTTGGTGATTTTAAATCACCCTTCTTATGAATTGGTCTTATAATTGCACCCCTCCAACTTTCTGGTACAATCCCTGTCTCCAAGATCACTTGGAACATCTTTGCGAAAAACTCTGCCCACCACTCGGGTCTAGTTTTTATTATCACTGCCGGAAGATCATCTGGGCCTGCGGCACGAGTAAGGTTCAAACTTGCTATAATTTTCTTTACATAACTAGCAGTAAAATATTCTTTTATGTCGTCCCTCACCCGTAACCAAACTAACGTCCTTGTCTCTTCTTGTATTGACCATTTCCCATATATTTCTCCCAGGTAACCCACCCAGTCATCTTCAGGGACCATACAATCTAGGGATCCTACTTTTCTACCCGCACTTTCTTGGACCAATTTCCAAAATCCTTTAATATCTCTAGTTTCAATTACCTCCAACATGTTTGCCCAGCAGTTATCTTTATAAATTCTTTTTTTATTCCTAATTAATGTTTTGTATTTTGTCCTTGATGACTGGAGGGACTGAGATAAATCCACATTAAACCTTACCCTTAATCTTCTCTCCTTCTGCCTGATCTGTGCCTTGGCTGCCCAGCATTCTTCGTCAAACCAGGCATGCACATTTTTATTAACTCTGTGAATTCCAGATCCTGACTTTCTTGATTTAAATTTTATCTTTAGAGTATCCACCAACTTACTTATGGTGGTTTCAAACCAGATGCTTCCATTTCTAGATGAAATTTCTTCTAAGGGGATAGCCTGCTGGGTTTGCTTTAGCTTCTCAATATGTTCCTCTGTTATACTAGTTGTCAGCCGTTTAGGGTACTCCACATGTACCTGTAGAACCCTTTCTCTATTTTTGCTACTTGATAAGTATAACTCTGTCCTCAATGGGTAATGATCGCTGCCTTTCATTTTTACCACCTCAAAATTTTTGATTAGCCCAAAACACCAGGCATGGGAAAACACATAATCTATTGGGCAGGGTTGCTGGCCCTTCATAAAAGTACGTCTCGCTGGCCGATTCGACTGCATTCTCCCATTTGCACATACCATGCCTAATGAGCCCATCAACTGTGTAAAGGTCGCATCCTGTGGCGAAGTCTCTGCTCTAGGGAAGTTGGCCACTTCAATATTATAAGATGTTAATAATTCCTTGTGCCAACTATCCACCTTTCGGGGATCCAATCTATGGTTAAAATCACCCAACACCAATAATACATCCTTTTGATAATTTACATTTAGACGCTATATCCTCTTTCAGCTTTCCCAGATTCTCCTTATAATCATGGTCCTTTCCCTTCTGTATATATACATTTATAATACATATTCCATCATAACAAGGATCCGACTTCTGTAGCAGAACCCTACAGCCTAATGCCCATTTACAGTGTAGCTTCACATTTTCAACCTTCCTGGCTATCTGTGTGGAGATCAACGTTAGTTGCCCCCCCCCGATGGCCTCCCCAAGGTATTTTTCTTTGCTGCTTTAGAGTGTTGGGCAAATCCTTCTGTAACTAGGGTTGCTAGGGTATCGTCACACAGCCAGGTCTCCTGCAGGCACACAATATCATTACTCCTAATGAATTTATCAAAATTCTGTTGAATCGATATTTTCTTGTAGCCGTTTATATTCCATGATAGGATTGATAGGCTGTGTGACGACCCATGCTCCTAGTCAATTTCGCTCAGGTACCCCTCCTCTTCGTACTCCACAGATTCTGGGGATGCTAGGACATTAAACCTGTTTCCAGCAAGTATATCTCTTTCATATCTTGCAGTTTCATTATCAGTTATAGTTATCGCAAGATCCTCCTTCTTATTCCAACTTGAGTTAATTAATCTTATCTGCCGTAACCCTAGTCCAGCATGGTTCGTAAGGAAGTGCTGCCCCTGAATTTCCTCCCTTCTTACCAATCTAATCCCCTCCTTTTGCAGCTCATTTTTAGCTTTTTCCACTGCGGCTTTCACCAAGGCAGAGTAGAAAAGGACTTTGGTTACTTCACCCCCTTTACTACTTGTGACGAACCCTACTTCCTCTGTGCCAATGCTGCAGAGGCTTACACATTTTGACAGGGAGAATAGAAGTTGTGATCGATTTAGTGGGTTTAATTTCCTAGCTTTTTTCCCGCCTTTACCCTGGCCGGAAGGTTCTAGGAAAACCCATAGGTTGGGAGTACATTCTTGCCTTACACCATGGGGGCCCCCATTAATCCAGCTTCCCTTCTCTTTGCTAGTATATCCACTTTATCTTTTTTCATAAGGGCCTTACTACACCTAGGACTTCTAGGTCCCAATTGTGCATTTATCCTCTTTTCTGTGACTTTCCCCTCCTTCACTCCCGGAGTTATCATCGGATTGCTTTTACTATTCTTTGATCTATCTAGCTGATTCCAATATCCTTCTTGTTCAGCTAGGGGCTTTACCTTATTCTCTTTTAACCTTTGCATCACTTTCCTTACTGGGGCTTCATGTTTATTCCCTACTCCTTTCCCTCTTCTCACCTTCCTTACCGGTTGTCTTATAGGTTGTCTATTTCTAGGGGCGACCTCCTCCCCCCTAGACATCGAGAAGCTCTTCATATAATATCTCCTTTCACCCCATTTCCTTACAATCATTGGCTGTCGGGATATATAAACACTTGGTTCCTCTTTCTGTGAATTGGGAGCCCTTAACACAACTTCCTCTTTGCTACCTACCCCGTCCTGATCTTCACCAACCGGTCTAACTAATGCCGGCATTTACCCTTTAATTTGTGTCAACTCTCCTAACATTGCTTTAAACTGCTCCCCTTGTGTTTTTAAGAATTCATTATTCAACACAGATACCTCTAACAGGCCTTGCAAGGTTTTTTGGAGGATCCACATAACCTCAAGCATAGAGGCACTCGAGGTTCCTGTGACCTCCAGCCCCTGCAATGGAGAGCGCAACAATTCACTCCCTATACCAAAAGAGCACTCTGTGCCAGCGCTCTCATTAATTTGGGCAGATGTTCCATTACTGCCTTTTATACTCAGTTCCTTGCTACTTGGCATTTCATCTTCGCCTTCATCCTCAATTTCGTGCTCAAGTGACCGCTGGAACATTCTTGGCGAAGAGGACAGCCGTGGATTCAAAGATACCCCAGAGATATTAAAGATGGTCTGATTTGGAGAGACTAAGTCCAACTCGCCCAAAGACTCAGAGGTTGGGTATGCCACGGCGCTTGACTCCTTATCCGTCATATCCTTCCCCTTGAAATGTCTTCCCCAAAAATCTTTAATCGAATTTGACACTGATGAACCACCTTTTGTTGTCTTTGATTTTGCTGTCTGCGGTATTAGCGTCAGGGATTGTGTATTTCTTGCTGCTTGTTTTTTTCTTCCGGTTGGCTCACTTTGCGCCTCTTTTGAAATACAAATTTTGCTCACTTCGCCTGCCACTACTGCGTTCGTCTCATTCTTTTTCCCATTTTTTAAACCTTTACGGGCTTTTGCTTTGGCAGGTGCCATCTTTTAGTTACTCTCTTCCGTCACTCGCCCTCAGGTCTCCAATCCTAGCTTATTAGAATACTTCCTCCCTGTTACAATCCTCCACAGGGGTTCCCGAGCCCCTTTTGCCAACTCAATGTCTTGTATCTGAAACAGTCGCTTTTACATTAGATTTGATGTCCTTAGTTATTACAAAAGCAGAAACATCCCTTCCACAGTTTAAACTTTATGCGAAGCCAGCTGCACCTCACTTACCTCTATTCCACGGTTGCCGCTGCGCGCTTCGCTCTTCCAGCCCCTAGCTGCAATCCCATTAACGGGGTGCTGCCACCAACTCTGGTTCTGCTGGTGCTAGCAACACTCTTTAGAGCCCGCGTTTTTTGGACTTTCACCGGTGCCGGGCTTCGGGGTCACAGCTGATCTCCGGATACCGCTACTGCAACGGCAGCCACCACCCGGACCACGGCTGCAGTTCGCGGCCTATGCCTCCAGCTGGGTACCTCGGGCTTCCGTGCGTACGGCGTTATGCGTGTACGGGTTCAGTGAGTGCGCACATGCACGAGTGCAAGTGCGCGTGGACGTAGAACGTCAGACGTCCAACGCATCCGATGCGACCTCTGGGGTGAGAACAGGTGAGAGCTGTGCGCGCAGTCAGTCAACCGGGAAGAGGATCAGACCATTTTCTGAATGGACTTGAGTTAGTCGTTTCTGATCCTTAGTGGGTTCTTTGACTAATTCCTCTAGATGTGGACTCTGCGGAGGAAGCCACAGTGCAGAAGAAGGCGGCTAGAGGAGGCCTGTCTGCTCCCTCTGCTCCGCTCAGCTGACAAAACTGATTGACAAGGCTTCGCACTTCTACCTCCCCTCGTTTTCGGTGCCTCGAAGCCTCCAAAGCTCCCCGCTGGATCGTCCTATCATTAAGCCCCAATGTGCTGGAACCAACGGGGGATCAGACCAGATCAGGCCGGGGCCGTAAACAGTTTGGCAGCGGTTTCGGCGTCCTCCCGTCCTCCCGCTCCCCGCGCTGCTGCGGTCAAAACGAAAACACGGCAAACTGGAATCACCAATCTTCCATCATTGCAATCGCTAGACTGGAAAAAGTTGTTGTCTAAGGGGGGGGGAGTTACATCTCCTCCTCATACAAGTATACAGTTCATGGACTATCGAGAAATGTAAAAATGTAAAAATTCGCAAGCATAAATTACCTGTATCGAGGGTTTAAGAGTAAAGCCTTTAGCGGCTACTCGGTTGCTACATCAATTTCCACCTGTTAGACCTGGTATCCTTGGTGTGGTTTTCCCCCTCACTTTGTTTGCTGGCCTTAGGCCTCTACACACTTTACCACTGCTAACAAGTGCTAAAGTGCTTGTCCTCTCGCCTTAAAACATGATAGATTGGCTTCTACCCAATTGGCATATTTAATTTACTTGTAAGTCCCTAGTAAAGTGGCAGTACCTGTGCCCCCGGCATGTAAATTAAATGCTACTAGTGGGCCTGCAGTACGGATTGTGCCACCCACTTACATAGCACTTTAAACATGTCTTAGGCCTGACATTGCAGCCTCTGTCTGTGCAGTTTTAAACTGGCATTTTGACCTGGTGAAGTAAACAGTTAGCCAGGCCCAAACCGTCCTTTTTAATACATATATGTCACACATAGGGTAGGCCCTGGACAGCCCAGATGGCAGGGTGCAATGTATCTAAAAAGTAGGACATGTACTTTTACGTTTTACATGTCCTGGTAGTGGAGAACTCTTAAATTCGTTTTTCACTACTGCAAGGCCTACCTCTCCCATAGGATACCTACCTTATTGGATTTTATAAGTGTAATTTCCAAATGGGAACAGGCAATCAGTTCATGTTTGCTGACTCTGGAATCGTAATTTAAAATCATAACATGGTGAAGTCTGACTTTAAATTACAATTCTGAAAATGCCACTTTTAGAAAGTTGGCATTTTCTTGCCTTAGCCATTTGGTGACGACTGCAGCCTGTCTGTGGGTCACATGATTAGGTGTGAGTGGCATTTGGGCTTTGTGTATTCCTCCTAGACAGCCATACACAAATGGGAGCTTAGGTGTGACTGGATATGCCATGAAGGGGAGGATGGAAGGGAGGAGCTGGGCCCAGCCCCACTTACACTTGAAATGCAAGTAAGAGTGTGCAGGACACTTGAGTTCAATGCCAGGAATGGCCTAATCCAGGCAAGAACATGGTTCTTTAAGCCTGCCTACTGTAGTTCACAAGGGCAGTTGCAAAGCATTTTAGCACCCTAAAGCAAGGTATATTTTTATGCCCCGCTTTACTGTCAGTGTATGTAAGGAATCTGGGAGAACTAATATATATCCAGCCTTCAGCTGCCTGTGCTCTGGCACACAAACATGATGTAAAATTGGCTGACCCCAATTGCATATTTAACTTTACATAAGACCACAGTAACAAACAAATGCACCAAAGACAGAAAAGTTAAATGTCACATGTGCACTGCAGTGTACATTTACAATTCCCCCATATGTGACTGTAAATGTATCCCTTTCAGGACTGCCAATACAGCTCTGAACTGCCTTTTAAATTGCCGATTAACTATTCTTCTGTCCCCACACTGCTTTGATTGGGGTCTTCTCTAAACTATGCAATGAGAAACGGTCAACACTCCCTACAGCTTTGAGCATTGATTGGATGTTCTATTTGCCTGTCACTCAACCTGGCTGCACTGCCAATGAGGCAACCATTCCCACCTTCGCACTCGCCTTCAAATGTGTCTGTTATTTTGGGTCTACTTTGGTTCACCTATTTAATTCACCTATTCATCTCCTTAAAATCTTCCATTTATTGTTTCTAACTTTTAACCTCAGCAAAAGCAGCTTTCTCTGTTACTTAACTCATTTCTTATTGTTTTCTGTCCTGACTAGTGTTCTTCACCAAATCTTATTGTTGTTGTAATTACCATTTAATTTGCTCTGCTTTGTCTCTGAATTTATATATATAGTGTCCCCTTTTCCACGCTCGTGTTGGTTGGTCCCCTTCTACTTTTCAACCATCCTCATATTTTTTCTGGTCATTATCTTTTCCGCTGTGAAATTTCCCACTTTGTTTCCTTAAAATTACATGACCTGCAAAACTGGATTTCTCTCCTTTCAACTTCACACCTTGTGAAGTCTTCGAATTATTCAACTTTGGTTAAACCCTTCTTTAATACAATAGATCACTTGACCCTTAATTTCTGTGCTCATCATGGTATTTCATGTTCTCTTGTTAACTTGGTTAATAGGTTTTGGGGGTAAAAACAGAGAGACCATCCAATAATGTAATATACAATAGATATATGTTAGAAACAGTTTTTTCCTTTTTTCAACCTTAAGAGCTTGGAAAAAGTGAGTAGAGACATGAAAAGGTTATTCTGAAGTAGGCTCAGAACTTCAGGCTGCCTTTCAAGAGAGGACATAGTAGGACAGAGGAGAAGGTAGAAGATTGTAAAGCATGGTTTGGCTGATATAAATTCACCTTTGCCTTGAGCCTTCCTTCAAGGATCTTTGGCATAAATATAGGTTTACATTCTTATCCATGCTTTTCATTTACTACTGGTGTCCAGCTGGATCTGTCATGGCTTATCACAGTTGCTTGCCACCACTTGCATTCATCTTTGCTCCTGGGCATTATTGGCTGCCCCTTCCATGCCTTGTTCAGGGCGTTACCACTTAGAATGCCATCTGTGCTGTGTGACAGCAGTCATGCCATCTAGAAATGGGGCTATCACGTGTTCTCCCCAGTTGGTACCCTCCCATCACCAGGAAAGTAAATCAGGCACCCGAAAAGCTGTGATGGTATGCCCCATCTGAGTGACAGGCTGCAACGGATTGGAGGATCTATTCTGGGATTCAAGGGTCCTGCAATTTGAGGCTCTACTGCATGACTCAAGGATCCTCAATCTATAAAAGCCACATCTAAAGTGTGGCCAGGTGCTCTTTCCTCCCTGCTAATAACAGGATCCCTCTACTTGGCCTCTGCTCTTCACCTGTACTTATCTGCTCCATTTCAGGTCTTCACCTGTGTTCCTGGCTCTTCAGTAAAGATTGTCTTTAAGCCACACTTCGAGAACATCTCCCAGAAAATGTTTGTTTGAGATACTTCTTGAAATTTCTTCTGAAGCATCACCACAAAGACTTTCTTTGCATCCTTGGAATTATTTTTCCCCTCCCTGAGCAGTCTTCAAAGGCTGTGGGTTAGTGATCGTTGGGGAGGCAGGGGTGGGGTTGATTAGACTCCAGCTGGGCTCCTGTATTGTCTCTTGAACATACATCCCAGGACTCTGTCTTGCCCTTAAAATGGTGCTCTAACAACTGCCTCTTGTGCCTCTGCAGTGCTATTAGTATTGGCAGCTCCTCCGCTAAGGTTTCGCAGCAGTGAAATAAAGGAAACATAACATGATAATAACTTGTGTTATCATTTTATATTTCCTTCTGCTGCAGCTTTGCATTTGGGGCGGGCTGCTCCGACGACAGAGGAGCAGGGGAGGAGTGGTTTGCCCACTCCTAAGTGCACATGACTGTTTGGCCGGCCCTCTCGGCCGGCCAAACTTCATGCGCACTTCGCATCTTCTCCATGTAGGCTGCATTATAGCCTGCATGGAGAACATGCCCAGGCCCCCATTCCCTGGCTGAGCGCCCATCCATGGCGCTCAGACCAATCACAATGCTGCATTGCAGCGTTGGAATTGGTTATCAGGAGGCTGGGAGCCGGATGCTACCTGCATCATGCTGCGGGACCGGGGTCAGGAAGAAGAGGACGGAGGAGAGGCAGAGGCCAGCCGGCCGTCACAGGTAAGTGTTTTTTCTTTTTTTTTTTCCTCCCCACCCCTTCCGCACCACCCGGGTCCGGTAGCAACCGCTACTGGTTATATCTGTGAAGATTCTGCGCTAACCTTTGTTTCTTTTTTGTAAACATTCTCTATTCTTTTTGATTTTAAGAAAGTTGTGTATGGGGTTCAGGAAACCAATATCCGGTACTGAAGAGATAAGGACAGGAAAGAATTAGGTAGCTAAATCACAAACATATCGTAGACTCGTCCATCTCAGCATGGACAAGATAAACGGAGTCTCAGACAGTATGTTACATGTAACCAAAAATGAAAACAGGAAGGAAGAAGCATTTGGGTACATAATGATAGTGAAACCTATTATACTTAAAACTTTTACATAGTAGCAATTTTACATCTAAAGCAGTAAATATGCCTATTAACATTTCCCTTCTTAACATTGTCATACTCAACCTGATTCAACCATCTACATCTCTATGATCTTGTTCATTTGACCATAACATCAAGACTAGTGATCCCTATAAAGAGACTGCTCTAGGACGTCAGATACTAATTCCATATATAATCAAAGGCATTTATTCTGCCATTCACAGTATAAAGCAACCTCGCACATTACTCAATCTTGCACATTTCTGAAACCTAATCCGTCAATGCAAGTTCAGAGGTAGCCCTCCAATGTCTTAAAACGCATATCTTAGCCATGTCTAGCTGTGTTGCCAGCCATCTACAGCTATGCTTGGTTAAACCTGGAAAAATTGCCACATCATGTATGGCAACTGGGACAGACAGTGCAAACTGAAGACAAAGTCTCTAGAATGTTTGTCTGCATGCCACTCCAGAATTTATGTAACTTGGGTCACAGCCATAAAGCATTTAAAATAGTACAACAGATGTTACATTTCCAACATCTGTCACGCGGGAGCAACCTTGCAGTGTAAAATCTAAAGGAGGACCAGTGCCAGTCGGGTAACATCATAAAGTATGAGAATTTTAGACTGTATTCAGCCACTCGTGCCAATAGCCTGGCATATGTTTTTCACCCAATAGATATTTCAAATTAGGCCTGGGTGGAATTTAAATTACGCTGGCGTAATTTGTCTATTTTCGGGAAAGTCACATTACACTTGTTATGCAAAACTCATGAAATTGCTCCACTTTGTGTAATTACATGTCATTCGCAGTACAAATTTACTGAATACACGCCTTTCAATAAAAATGTACTGCAAACGCACAGGAACAACAGAATATAAGTTGCTGTTTGCAGTGCTTTTTTTGGTATATGTTTTAGAATGAAATGCGCCCACGTGGAAAAATTGACTTGATGTCCTCATTTCGTACTAAAATATATCGCAAAATAAAAAAAAACACATTAATTTCACGCAATTATGCATAATTTTGCTAACATTTCACGCAATTCTGCAAACTTCACACACCTCATTCCAATGCACCTTGGCACTTTTACTTGTAGGGTTGGAAGAAGTGTGGGTGATTATTAGGTTATAAATACCAGTAATAACTCCCCTATAGTTGCCCCATTTTTTATTTTTTAAAGTATGCCCCACTCGGTGACGATTGCTTTGTTAACATCCTGTATATGATGTAGACAGGGTGCTACTTGCCTATATTGCCTGTGGCACGAGCCATTTAGCCTAAATTCTTCCTTGAGCATTGGGAGAGTTTTAATCTCTTCCCCGAGTGAAGAGGTGTTCCCCTCTACTTATGCATGTTCTCGCCCATGCTCCTTAATTTAAAGTGTCTTTCACAATGCATATTTCAGGATTGTGCCTCAGGCTAGCATTAGAGTATATTCTTGGATGAATATCTAATAGTTTACAAACATGGTTGCAGTTGTTAAGCAAAAAGGTCACTATTGGGCCCAGGTGCATTTTGGGTATCATTCTAAATTTACATCTGAGATCCAGTACTTTGTGTGTACCAATCAGCCTACTTTCCCAGTACACACACACTGAAGGAGTCCCTTGTTGAGGGAAGTAATACTAACAGGGTAAATTAATGAGGCAGGCAATAACTCCTTATGGGGCAGCAGCAAGCCACCTGCTTCAGTATGGGTTTGTATTGTGGTCACTTTTAATCGTGGCTTGCTCCCCCCCCATCCTCTGCACCACCAAAAATAAAGGATATTATAGTCAGTATCAATATAGTTGAAAGTCTCAGAGTATTAATAAGGTGATCATGGCAAACAAATAGTTGACGTGTGATGCGACTGTCATTTTTCTAACGTCCACCTTACCTCAAATGATTACGTTGAGGTGTTCCCACCAGGCCATGTCACTCCTTGTGCATGGCATAAGAGGTTGTTTCTCGGTTGTTGGGGTTCATTTGTTCTAGCCCGGGGTCTCCAACCTTTTCTGTAGTGAGAGCTACTTCTGATCAGTGAAAATCCTCATGAGCCACTAAAGGCCAAGCAGCTACTGCATTGTTCCCAGAAACCCCAATGCCCAGATTAATTGACTTGCACAGTGCACACGCACCGTTAGGTGTACAACATCCACCCCAGGTTTACAATTTTCCTGTTGCAAACAATGCTGTGTAATGCAGGGTGCCCTAGGGTGGTTGGGACACTTCAATTGGTTGAGGTCTTGCCTGAAGATCACTTCCATTTTGTGAGTTGCAGTTTACCTGTGCCCCAGCAAAGTCCAGGAGCCGTTTCAGGAATGGTCCAAGAGACACCAAGCTCTTTACCAAACTTTTGCACACCAGTTGATTCTGCGCAAGTCTATAGTAAGGTGTGGAATTTGTGATTGCTCCTGCTTTGGTCCGCCTTATATGTGTGTGACTGAATGAATTCTTTTACCTGGACACATTTGGGGTCCGCTTTTTTATTATTAACGCGTAGCACTCCTTCATTTATACCAAATAGAGTGGATACAGAGTGATTCATTTCCACTTGTTGGCTATATTCATCCATCACGGATACCCTGACGTTACATGTTAGGAGTGCCTTGCACATGGTGTGGAATTTGTGATTGCTCCTGATTTGGTCCGCCCCATATGTGTGTGACTGAATTAATTCTTTTACCTGGACACATTTGGGGTCCGGTTTTTATTATTAACGCGTAGCACTCCTTCATTTATACCAAAGTGGATACAGAGTGATTCATTTCCACTTGTTGGCTATATTCATCCATCGCAGATACCCTGACGTTACATGTTAGGAGTGCCTTGCACATGCCCTGAAGAAGTCCATCTCTTTGGACGAAACGCGTTGGCTGTTCAACTCAACATTCTTAAAATTAATTAAGAATAAATAAAGGAAGATTTGAAGAACAACCTTGGACACAGATCTTATAACTTTTATGTTATTGTTCATAAAGTGGTGCACCATTTGCTCTGGTTTTGTTAAACATTGCTAAGTCCAGTGGTGGACTGCACCGTGACAGTGGGTGCGTTAACTGTGTGCACACATCATTTGGGTATTTCCCATTATTTATAATAAATAGGGGATAGCAGGTTAGGTGCTAGTTCTTCGTAGGGTTCCACTGTCGACGATTGTATGGTTTATCTACAGAAACAGGTTTGATTTCCAGCAGGGCCTACTTTGCCGGTCATCCTTACAAGGTCCATAGCATGCTTTCTGTCCTGTAAACATTACACCTGTCATTCAAGCACCTGGATGTGGTCTGTTTGTTGAGTTGCCCAAATGCATTTGCTACTGTTCACTTCGGCACATGCTACATACAGGCAATATAAAAAGCAGGGGTCACGCCGACATTTTGTCAGAGTGAAGTAGAACCATCAACAGCTCCTGGTACTCTTGTTTTGTAATGCTTCTAAGGTGTGATCTGGGTGAGACTGGGGTGTTTAAGGCGGCTCTCAATGGCATGATATATGAAGCTTGTCAGTCAGAGGTGAGCAGCAAAGCCCTTGGAGGGCCAGAGAACAAGCTTAGCGCAGCCCTGCCTTGAAGGCGGTCTAGGCAAACAGCTGACAGGTGCATGTTGTAAACGCCACCACCCGAGCTGTGCACTCAATACCATAGTGTTGTAATCTTCCAGCCCACATTATAACACAGTGCCAGATTGTGGTGCGCGTGTTGTAGCTGCGACATCCGAATTGCAGAGCTCTTTAATAAGCAGTCCGCCGCCCGGACCAGTGCACATTGTACCACAGAGTTGTCACTTCCCCACCTGGACTGCAGCCCACATCGTACTGTAGTCCATTTCTCCAGTCCCCTAAAAAGATCCTGGTATCCGTTTTTAGTGACGAACAGCTAGCATCCTTGGTTTGCTTTTAAGAAATGGGTGTTATTAAAGAGACCATCTCCTAAATTAAATAAACAAAATGTAGCTATGTCAGACCCATCAGACATCAGCACTTCGTAACTTGAGGACCGGGTAACATATACTTTGATTACCAGCGAAGTCCCTTGTATGCAAGATTCACCCTGAGCACTTGACTTGCCTTTCCCATCTTTATTGTAGTGCTATAAAATAATGAGATCAAAAACCGGAGCCAGGAACTTCATTTTACATTTCTTCAGGCTGTAAAGAAATGTAAAATGAAGTTGCAAGAGGTATTTTATTAATTTAAAAAAAAAAAAAAAACTGTGAAATGCTGCTTTCATTGAATGTAACGTTTCACTTTTTTTTTTTTAATAAAGTAACTCTTCAATTTGTATTTATCTCATAGTTGAACAATAAAACTGTGTTTCACATAGATAAATATATTTTTAAATAAAGGACCTCTTGCATGTTGACCACAAACCAGCGTCAGGAACCTTATGCTGCCAGTCCTAGGCCGAACAGTGGTTGTGCGCTTCGGCCCAAGGTGCCGAGCTCTCCACTACCTGCGCTATGGTATGCAGCGACAACAAGCGCAACTGGATTCCTGGACCTTACAAGGCTCCGGTGGCAAGGCTGCTGCTCCAGCCGCAGAGGGTGCGCATTGTAGAAGCACAGTGTGGGGCAGCAGAAGGCAGGCCATTAGCTTCCCACTGACCAGTCTAATACTGCTCGTGCCGGGCTTTTGGCAGTGACTGACGTCACCCCCGCCGCCCACCCCATCTAAGTTCAGTTCAGCCAATTGTGAGCAGTTTGAGTGAAGGCGGGCAAGCACTGCAAGAGGCTTAAAATAAACAAAACAATAACGACAGGCCACATTTACTTTTAACCCCTTCCTTGCAAGGCCTTGCCCCCCCCCGTGCCACGCCCTTTTTGGCTGTTTGGGATAGTTCCCGCTTAGGCCCCCATAACTTTTTGTCCACATAAGGTATCCATGCCAAATGTGCGTCCTTTTCTTCCAACATGCTGAGAATTTTAAAGGTACACAGGGTTTGCTGAATTCCCTCGAGGGGACTGAGAAATTAGGCAAAATACAGCAAAAATTTGGGAGTTTTGGGGGGAAATGGGAAAAAAGTGCTGCAGAAGACAGAGTGTTTTTTTTCCTGCAAGCGGTATCAACGAAGGGTTTGTGGTGCTAAAATCACAATTTTCCTAGCTTTCAGGAACAGGAAAACTTTTGTCAAAAAACCAAAATGTTCTAAACACAGTTTTGGCATTTTACTGGGACATAGCCTATTTTCCTATTTTTTGTGCTTTCAACCTCCTTCCAGTTAGTGGTTGAAATGGGTGTGAAACCAATAATGGATCCGGGAAAGCTATACATTTCTGAAAAGTAGATATAATTCTAAATTCAGCAAGAAGTCATTTGTGTAGATCCTTCAAGGTTTTCCTATAGAAAGGAACAGTTGAAATAAAAGAACATTGCAATTTTGATGAAAAAAACTGCCATTTGTGCCTACATTTTCACTTGTAAATTCTTCTAACTATGGTAGATTTTTGGAAGCTATATACCGTTACGTCTGCGGGACCCTTTTGGTTGTGGGGATATATGAGGCTTATAGGTTCACCCAGAACCCGAGGTACCCAGAGCCAATAACTGAGTTGCACCTTGCAATGGCTTTTCATTGTGTATACTGGGTATACAGTAATCAATTTGGTAAAATATAAAGCGTGGAAAATAGGTATCAAGGAAACCTATGTATATCTGAAGTGGGAACAAGATGTGGCGTTTAGAAGCAGTGGTTATTTGTGTATCTCTGTATTTGTGGGTGCCCATATTAGCATGTGAATTAGAGGGTATTGTTTGAAGTGACTTCTTTTTTACACACTGTCTTACATTTGGAAGGCAGAAATGCATAGAAATACAAATGGTAATAACACTTGTCCTACTATTCTGTGTTCCCCTAAGTCTCCCGATAAAATGATACCTCACTTGTGTGGGTAGGCCTAGTGTCTGCGACATGAAATGGCCCAAAAAGCAACGTGGACACATCACATTTTTCCACTGAAAACTGACCCTTTTTTCGCAATGTGCCTAGCTGTGGATTTTGGGCCCTAGTTCAGGCGGCACCTAGGGAAACCTAGCAAACCTGTACATTTTTGAAAACTAGACACCCAGGGGAATCCAGAATGGGGTGACTTCTGTGGCTCTCACCAGGTTCTGTTACCCAGAATCCCTTCCAAAGCTCAAACTTTGTAAAACAAAAAAACACATTTTCCTCATATTTCCGTGAAGGAAAGCTCTGGAATCTGCAGGGAGCCACAAACTTCCACCCACCCAGCATTCCCCCAAGTCTGCCAATAAAAATGGTACCTTACTTGTGTGGGTAGGCCTGATGCCTGCAACAGGAAATGGCCCAAAACCTATTGTGGAGACATCAAAATTATTTTTCACGAAACAACCTGGTTTTGCAAGGGAGTCACCTGCATTTTTGGTCCCGAGCTCGGCATTTTCCTCCCATTTCTGTGTGGGAAAGTTGTGGGATCACCAGGCTGACATGAATTTCCTACCACCCAGCATTCCCCCAGGTCTCCCAATAAAAATGGTACCTCACTTGTGTGGATGGGCCAAGTACCCGCGACAGAGAAGGGCCCAAAACATATTGTGGAGACATCAAAATTACGTATCACAAAACGACCTGGTTTTGCAAGGGGGGCACCTGCCTTTTTGGTCCCGGGCTCGGCGGCCATCTAGGGAAACCTACCAAACCCAGACATTTCTGAAAACTAGACACTCGTGGGAGTCCAGGGAGGTGTAGACTTCCGCCATGTAGCTTTGCCTGCCACCCAGAGCATTTCGGCTGACATATCAGGGGCTGCTTTTTCCAGTTTATATGTAGTGAGATGTGTTCCTAACTTCTTCTTTTCTTGGGTATCGGCTGAGCGAATGTATTGTTTTTTATGTGTGAACTACACAGCAGGACTGATTGGCTTCTGGAGCCACCTTAAGACACTACATATATACATATAATCTCTGTCTATACCCTTCGTATTTTTCACCATATCATTATAGGGACGTACCCATACTATGTGAAGCAAGGGTGGATAAGAGGGACTAGATTATGGGGAAAATGGGAGAGGCTGTCCCTCTACAGGGCATCTCGGTACTCACTGTCTCAAAGTGTATGCTTCTGGAGAACAGGAGAGCCCCTGTAATCAGTGAATATTCTACAGTCCTTCTTCTGGCATAAGCTTTGATCCCTGTTTGTAGAGGTCAGGCCCCTCACTCCCCTCTCAGCACTGTGCACCTCTGGGATTCAGCCTGCCGCAGGGTACTCCTTCATGGCTCAGTATTACTAGTAGGCCTGTTCCGCCGCTTCGCTCTGCAGAGTCAGAGGTGCATTCAGTACAGCATCCATGGGGTAGACAAGAGTTGCAGAGATTGCTGTGTGGTTGCTGTAGTGTATGGGAGTGAGGTGTGGGTTCCTTTCACTTTCGGTTTCTGCATGCACCGATAGCAAACTCCATATCAGCCAACAGATACCACTCATGGGGCCACATTTACGTCACTATGCAGTTTTTGAGTATCGCATTCCATTGTTCAACTGCAGAGTTACCCATTTTCAGGCAGGCTTCGCGCTTCTCCTCTAGTGAATAATTGTAAACCCGGTAACCCTCAGAATCTGGGCTTAGTTATACATATTGTATGATAATTCTGTCAGGGAATAATTTGATCAATTAATTATTACTGGAAAAGAGGCTAAAAGTAGTCCTCTTAGTGCCCCATTAATGAGAAAAATGGAAGAAAGGAAAGAAAGACACACCTTTTAGGTTTTGCCTGAGCTTGAGAAATCTATTGTTTTTAATATAAACTTAAAAGAGGCATACAACCTGTCTCCTCTCTTTCCTGGCCTCCCATTGATTCCTGTGCGTGCCACTTAATTTTCCTCTATTTCTATTGGAGGTCGAATATTTTCCTGCATTTACCAATGCTTATTCCTAGTCTGCTTCTCTTATCAGTTTCCCCGTCGCCAAAATACTGTTAACATCCGCGTTGATGGAACTATTTTTTCCATAAAGTTGTGCCTCTAAATGCTTTTTCGTCTTGCAGCAGATTTATATAGCGCAACTGTATCACCAGGAATAATTAAGTGATTTGCCCAGAATCACAGGAAGTTGCGCTGTACCACCGAGATTCGAACCGGGATGCCTAGCTCTCGAGTCCGCTGCTCTGACCGCTGCGCCACATCCTCTCCTGTGATTCTTGTTTGGTTTACCATAGCTTTGAAATGTCTAACACGTTTAATTAATCAGGCAGCTCCTGTTTTCTTTCACATGTTTTTTCTGGATTACTGCATCAACAGTAACACCCTAGAAAAAACATATGCCATTCATGGTGTTTCCATGACATTAGATTCTCGTTATTATATCATTTATAAGTTTAATTTCAAGACAAGCAAGATTGTAATCATTGCAGTGACGGAGGTATATTTGCTGTGTGTACCACAGAAGATTATGTCCCTGTATTTAACCTGTTTGGCTATTAGCAATATGTTAAAGAAATGTGACCCATACTTGATTTGTTATACACTCATTAGCTTACTGCGATACAACACGTTTTTTTCTGTACTTTTGTAGCATACGTTATAAATCCAAACTGCTGTTTTGCAGTGATTCTTAGTTCCTGGCACATTGATTATAACAAACGTATTTGGTTTGAGGTCATCAATATTAATGATGTTTATTTCATGGGTTTGCAGGTAGGGGCTTTGTATTTATCACATACTTTGCCACACTATCTTTTCCAGCTTTCGGACACTCTCTTTGTACTTCGTTAGCCTGTCTTCAGTTTCTATCATTGTGCACGTTCGGCACGTCCTGCGCCTTAAATTAATACACCTTTTTTACTGTTACTTTGTCTTTCGATCCATACTAATGAGGGTGCACAGGAGCGTGACAGTTTGATTCACAGACATTTGGGTGAGTTATGGTGGTTTCTTAATCCTGTATACTAGGTGTACATGAAGCTATTCATAACTTACGTTTGT
Organism: Calotriton arnoldi; assembly: GCA_963921515.1. NCBI lineage: Eukaryota > Metazoa > Chordata > Amphibia > Caudata > Salamandridae > Calotriton > Calotriton arnoldi. Next base: position 344,408 of record CAWUFW010011972.1, read on the forward strand.
TCACCTCTTCTCCTAGTTCGCTTATGAAGCGGTTGCCTGATCAGTGGTCCAGATATTCACCACCACTTTTTTAACCTTGAGAGCACTTATATTTTCACCTCCAACCCGTGGCCCGATGCTTTACACTTTGCATGCGCTGTTTTTAGGTTTCGCCTGCACAACAGGTTTCGCCTCCACTATTGCGATACTTGTAAGGGAGCTCCATCCTTTGTCCTGGGCGGTGATTGACAAAAACAACTTATTATTCATCACATAGGCGAAACCAATGCATTACCAATGCTTGTTAAGTGGGAAACTATCCATTTTCATAAACACAACATATTATATATCACAAAAGGGTGTTCCTAAGGGTGAGCTATGGTGGAACAGTGAAGGTGACGCGGTATAATGCAAATATTAAATAGCAAGAAAACCACGAAAGCTAATTGATAAATAATGCAACCTAAATGTCTTTAGAAAAACAGTTAACTCAATGTTGTGCCCATTTGTGATTGCAATAAATTAGGCATTTGATCATGTAGGTGTCTCCTTATGACCTGGTTGGATATTGTTAGAACTGGGGGTCTCTAGTTGGCAGAGGTAGGTACCTTTGTCCAAATAGGGACCCTTGCTTCTAGTCAGGGTAAGGGGGTACACTCCTGAAATAACCCCTGCTCACCCTCTTGGTAGCTTGGCACGAGCAGACAGGCTTAGTTCAGAGGCAGTGTGTAAAGCATTTGTGAACACATACAGTAATCCAGTGACAACACTACAAATGGACACCACACAGGTTGTATTATAAAAATAAGTATCTTTTATATAGATTTACCACAAGACCATAAATGACATAAATAATCCACAATACTGTACTTTAAAGGTGGTAGAATTAGCTTGAGTCTCTTAAAATAGCAATGCGACACTTTGGGTTCAATGTACCTTAAGATGCGTAACGCAGGGCAACGAAAAGTGTTGCAGGGAAGGTGATGCGGTAGTCCCTTACACGCAAGGACGGTGACGCGTTGAAGATCTGGTGCAAAAAGAAACAAAGTGGCGTCTTCTTGAGGTTGCGACAACGAAGAGGTGATGCGTGCACGCCCGACGGCCGTGCGGCGATTTCGATGAGTCTTTGGAGCCGCGACAGGCCCTGCGACACACTTCCCTGGCGATGCGTCTGCGTCTGATGCGAGGTCGATGCTCTGCCCCGGGGATGCGACGGCGTCTGATGCGACGGCGACACTTTTCTCCGGTGCTGCGAGGCGCTTCGAAGGATGCGGCTCCGGTGCTGCGAGGCGCTTCGAAGGATGCGGCGCGCTTCTTCGGGGATGCGCCGGCGTCTGCTGCGACGTCGACACTCTTCTCCGGCGATGCGATACTCAGCGGCTGCGGCGACACGCTTCTTCGTGTTGAGTCGCGCTTCCAGCTCCCAGAGACACGCAAGTGTGTCAGAAGGTCCAAATTCCCAGCAAGGGAACACAGGGGGAGCTGGTGGGTGAAGTCTGTTGTCCCCGAGACTTCAGCAGGAGGCAAGCTCTAAAATCAAGCCCTTGGAGATCCTTCACAAGTTGATGAAAGTACACACAAAGTTCCTCTCTCCTTTCTTTGGCAGTTAGGCAACCACTGCAGGCCAATCCCCCAAGCAGCACTTCAGCTTAGGGAAAGTCACTCCTCAGTTTCTTCTTGGTTCTGCTCCTCAGCAAAGGTTTCTTCTTGTTTCCCAAAAGTGATCTAATTTCCTAGGGGTCTGGGTCCCCTTTTTATACACCTTTTCTCTTTGTTCTCTGGAGGCAGAGAGGCCTTTGCCTAGTCCAAAACCAGTTCTGGTCAGTCCTGGAGCACTTTGTTTACAGGACTCCTTCTGTCCTTTCAGAATGTGGGGCAGAGTGCTCAGCCGCCCGGCAGGAGGTGGAGCCAGCATTGTGGAAGGCAGGCACAGCCCTATTCAGACCCAGGTGCAACTCCTCCCTCCACTCTGGATGCAGATCTCTCTATTCAGCCCTGTGCTGACTCACCCTGTCTCCTGTAGCCACCCCCAGCCCCTGTCACTCAAACTCCAGACAAGGAATACACAACCTAGCAGAGGCAGGCTTGGATAGTTAGGCAAGAAAATACCTACTTTCTAAAAGTGGTATTTTCAAACACAGAATGTTAAAACCAACTTCACTAAAAGATGTATTTTATCATCCTGAGTTCAGGCATACCAAATTCGTTTTTCTACCATGTTCCCTGGGTCAGTTAGGATTATAAGGTGTAATAATCAAACTGCCCATTCTGGCCTTTGGGGAGCAGGTAGCCTTGCAATAGTGAAAAACGAAAATGGCTGTAATTCACTATTAGGACATGCCACACACACCAGGGCATGTCCTACCTTATACTTACAATGCACCCTGCCCTAGGGCCTACTTTAGGGGTGACCAACATGCAGTAAAGGGAAGGTTTAGGGCCTGGTAAGTGGGTGTACTCTCCAAGTCGACATGGCAGCCCTAGGCTGCACACAGGCTCTGCAATGGCAGGCCTGAGACATTTTACAAGCTGCTTCTGTGGGTGGCACAACCAGTGCTGCAAGCCCACCAGCGGCATTGGATTTACAAGCCCTGGGCACACTCAGTGCACTGTACTAGGGACTGACAAGTAAACCAATCATCCAATCATGGAGTCACTACTACATACATCAATTTACAATAGGGAGCACTTGCACTGTGGCACTGAATAGCAGTGGCACAGTGCCCAAAGCATCTAAACCAGCAAAAACAGATCAATAACATTGGAGGCATCATAAAAAAAATGGAAGGGAGACCCACGCCAAGGATGCCAGGTCTAACAGATATGATTTGTGGTAGGGTCTTCATCAGAACAAACAAAGGGGATACACCTTCACAATTCTTGAGGTAAGTATTGGAGACTTGTGCATGTTAGGTCATCAGTTAAAAAGGATAAGGTAAGTACCCTCTATTTGGTTGGGACCCAGCGGAATGAGGTCCAACTGCAATGTAAGTATCCACGTAAAAGGGCCACCACGATATGCTTGCGCCCCGGAATCCACAAATGAAGTGCTTCAGCACTTTGTTAAATAAGCCAGTGACACTCTGTGGCGATAGCACAAAGGTCTGTCATCAGCTGCTGCAACAGTTGTTTTTATCTTCTTCCTCTTTTTGCTTCTACCTTTAACATTATGGTGGCAAAGGCTCCATGAAATATCTCCTTCTCTTGTGAGAGTGCTTGCAACTTGGCCTACTCTCATGGACGTGATGGTACAAGCTGCGCATTGTATTAGCATGTGTCTTTTTCTTCATCACCCCTCCTAAGAGATCAGCTCAAGAGGCAGTCCTTGAAGGGCACATGGGATGCAGCAGAACAAAAGCAAAATTAGAGAGTTTTATGGATGGCCAGGCATGGATAACGAGATGGAGATGGTGGTTATAAAGTGTATGAGTGTATGATGTGTAGCAATAGTGATAGGAATCAGAAATCAAATATTCAACCTTTGCAACCTGGAAATACTGATGAAACCATAGGTTGAGGTTGCAGTAAATATCAGGGCCCAACTGGTGTGCCAAATGAACGCAAAGTAGTTTTATAATGGGAATAGTAAATTATTTCTCTAAATGATTCCAAACCGAGTTCAGGAACGGGGTGGGGTGCCTAGTCTCAACATAATCAGGGCCATGGAAAAAGTATTCATTAGTGAGGATTATCCAGAGGAGCTAATGTCGGATAATGGTGCCCAATTTTGGTCTATGGACATGATAAAGTCTGAAGGTCTTGGTTAGTAGAATGAGTAAATAGGATTGTGAGGATTCAGATGGCGGTGGCAAATAAAAAACCATACGTGGAGTTTGTTAATCTGATGTTGAGGACTTGTTGAACAACCAAACATGTAACAGTGTATTCCCCTTTCAAATTGTTGAGAGGGAGACAACTGAACTAAATTGACAAGTGAAGCTAGTTCTGCTGATGGCGTAAATGAAAAAGAGATGAGAGTGAGATCAAAGGAAAAACCCAAAGAGCATGAAAAAGGTTTGATAAAAGTGAAGTGTGAAGATATTGAATGATGTGGAAAATCAGAAAAATCAATAAACATTAAGCATCTTTTAAAAATAGGATGACAAAATATTCTAATCCTATGAGAGTTGTGAGGGTGATGTAGGAATTATGCGGTGGTGGATATCAGAATAAAAGTAGAGTTGTGATGAGGAAAAAATGAGAGAATTAGCTGTGGATTGGAAGGAAGAAAGGAAAGGTACTACTTTAAGAATCAGTAGTGAATAGAAATGGCCTAAGAATAAAAAAGATGAATGCACAGAAGCCCCTCCCCCCACCCACCCAGGAGGGGCGAATTCGCCCATCTGGGTGAGTAAAATCGGTTCCCCTTTGAGTTTACTTTAGTGCAGGTGGTTAAAAGAAGAAGGTTCTTAAGAGTCTCTCCGAAGATGAGCAGGGTGTGACTGACTATTGAAGGAAGGGAGCCCTGTCATGCAGCTAGCATTGTGAATGGTGAGATTTCCAACTCTCTCTGGTTTTTCACGGCCTACACTAGTGTTTACCAGAGTGCAAGGGTTTTCTTGCTTCTGGGCACTCCTTACTCTCTACCAGGTTGGGCCTCCATGCTGTGGATGCTGGAGTGAAGGCCGGCAATGACTGGGAGCAGTGAACAGCAGTCACCGCAGCCCTTTCAGCCTCACAGCTGTATTTCTTAACAAGGGGTAAACTGGGTGCACGCCTTTGTAGCAGACAGTGACTGTGTCCACCAGCATAGCTTGTGCATGCCCTGGTAAGCATCGGATTCTGTTGACCCTTTGCTTGTACATGGACAGGCTTCTTGGAGGACAAAGTGGTGTACAGTCATGATGGCCCCCGTCCACTGACTTACTCAACGTCTATGAATTGGCTATCAAATTAATGAGCATGCGGTAGTCGGCCTCCTCACTCCTCTCACTTTGGAGGAATTTATGGAAGAGAAAACACATATAACAAACAAAATTTATTCAACACATTTCCCACGCTCACCAGGCTCTACACAACCAAGGACCCGCATATATTAACCACCGCCTGAACGTCCACCAACCGTAGAGAAGACTACACTCAGCCCCCATATCACTTGCCCACACTCCCCGCATCTAAAGTGGAGGACACTCGTTCTCCCTCCCACATCGCAGCAAAGACCTGGAGCAGCCTCCCCACGCACACCCGGACCCTCACCTCACTTCCAGAGTTCCGAATGGTCCTCAAGACCTGGCTGTTCGAATAAGCCTCCGGGACCTGCAATTGTCTGGATACCTTATCGGGTGATTAGCCGCGCTTTATAAATCCTGATTGATTGATGATTGAACACATTAAAAAAATATATTACAGCTAATGATGGGAATGCAATCTCAGACAAATCCTATATAAGTTGCTTCCAATAGGCAATCGGTCGCAACTAGGGGTAGTGGTGCTGGAAATACAATCCTATCCTTGAAGAGTCCGAGACAGTGGGTGGTTCAAAAGCAGTGGCAAGAAGTCCAACATGAAATAAAATATTTCAGATTCATAAAAACAAAGGTGTAGCAGAATCAAAAGGAGATGCTGAATTTTAATGTTTATGTCATTGAATGACGGGAAGAATGGCGGCTTCTGTGAATCTTGAAACGGAACTATCCCTTTGTTCCAAAGGCAAAATAATTTCTAGAGCTGGGTCATCATAAAAGGAAGGCAAAGAGAAGATGAAAGAGATGAGAAGTGATTTTTTCTGAATTTCAGAACAAAAACGTTGTGTTAGAAGTGTTCAGCAAAAATAAAACCAGTAAAAACACCAGCTTTGCTTCAAAAAAACAATACACAGAACGCAGCATGGGAGTTCTTCGCTTGGAGCAGAGACATACTTTTATGGCCTGGCCACACAGAAAGAAAGGAGTGTCCTGCAAACAAAGGCACATTCAGAGGTGCAAGAGGCTAGTGTGGCTCACCGGGGCCTTCTGAAGGCCAGGCCGTACTGCTGACAGGCCAGGCCGACGGTGGGCGTGTAGACTATGGGCATGAAGCGCTCGATGTCAGATGTCAGCACTCTGTAGAACAGCTTCTCGTTTCTGTCTTGCAGGGTCATCAGTATGATATATCTGAAAAACAAAAGAAAATGACATTTATGGTGTGCTGGAAACTCACAAGTATGATCCAGCTTATTAAGGGTTTAAGTGAAATTAAACATGTGTAAGTCATTGTTGCATATTTTACAGGAACAAGTCATAACAACACCATAGGGCTCAATTGTGTAATGCTCGGTTGATGTTTAATCAACAAACCATTAACACTAGTCCCAGTAGTGTCATAACAACGCCAATCAAACAATAAGATTAACAACATAAGCGTATTGTAAATCAAAAACCGATACATGTTCCAGCTTTCCACTGAAATTCATTAAAGCACAGAAGTTTTTCAAAAACAACACACAAAGCAGGCTACACGTGGCAAATGTTACTTCCCAAAAGAGGAATATTCTTCCCAATGAGAAGCAGTGGAAATGTAAGCAAAATTCTGACACAAAGGCACAGTTGACATCCAACGATGGGAGATTGCAAAGTTTGAAGAGGCCTCAAGTGCAGAGCTTCTGGTCACCAGAGGTTGTAGGTACCTTGCCCTGACTTCCCTTCCTGGGCACAGGCCTGAGAGTCTCTCGAGTGCCCCTTTTACTGCTTTATCATATTAAAAAGAGTTAAAAATGTCTTTATGTCCATGCCTGTATTGTGAAATACTTTGATGCTGCATGAGTGGACCTGTGCTGTGAATAAAGGGTTAGAGGTTTTTTTCCCCCCTCAATCCTTGGAGTCAAAGGAAAAACCAAGCATTTTCTGAGGTGGGATTGGTGGTGTTCACCACTAACCAGGACACGAGGCAGGCACTCGGAGAGAGAAATGGCCTCCCAAGCCTTCTTCGCTCTCTGGATTGCTGTGGAGGAGCAATTGCAGCTTAGATTAAAGAATGTGGTGTAGGGTTGAGTATGGGTAAAACATAACACAGTCATCACAAGAAAGGTGTGAATGTCCGAGTAGATCGCAAGTGTTTTGTTTAGTAAAGAAGCAACACGTTCATATTAGCTCAATATATTGGACAGTATGAGTGCCACATAGTAAAAGACTTCTAAGCACTATGTTCACGTCCCCAGACCTCTTGGGATAGATGGGAGTTTCCACGCAGACAAGTCATTCAGCAGCAGCACAAGCAAGCAGATCTTCGGCAGGCCCTTCAGGCTTGTTCCCAGTCAAGAGGAAATCAGCAGCGCTGAGCTCCACGTTCTAGAAGCACCAAAGCAGGTTTCACACAGCTCTATTACTTGTTGCCAAGAACCTTCCTCTAGCTAGAGTGGAGGCCCAGCTTATATGTCCAGGTCTATGCAGCTGGGCAGGAGTCTACTTGAAATCAGAGTCCATGCCTCCTCCAGTCTTGAAATCCAACCTACCAAGTTTGGGCAAGAGGGATTCCTGGCAGACAACCCCTTGCCTTCTTACAGTGGTGGCTGGTCAACTCTAAAAGTAGTGGGACACAAATCCATGCTCCAAATTGCGAGTGCCTCAATGGCCAGCCCAAGCACCTCCAGTAACGTCTCTGCAGCTGCAAGGACCCTCAGCCTCTTCATGCCCGATGTCAGCTGCAGTGTCTGCACAGTCTATCCCCGGCCTATCCTTACACACCCGGGGCCAGATTTATCATTCTTTCACGCAGCAAGCCACCTTGCTGTGCTGCACTGTGCAGAAAGGGAAAGGGCACCAATGGTAAATCTGGGAATGCTCCAAAATCCATGGATGGATGCGAGGGAACACACGCTCCACCCATGAAACGCCTCAGTGCCGCAGAGTAAAGCAAGGTAGCGATTTGCGCTGCGTTATGTTACTCTAGATTCATCAAGCCAAGCACAAGGTGGCCTTGCATGGCTCGATAAATCTCACTTAGATTTTGCATTGGCCCTTGCGCCCACTTGCAAAGGCGATGTAAAACCTTCATCAATCTGGCCCTAAATGTTTGTGGTTGCCATAGTGTTCCACTCGACCGGTATTGCGGTTCTTATCTGAGCTTTCCGTTATTGCATCTATACAACAATTGACATACACCCAAAACCAACCGGGATTATTGGCTTTGTCAATGGTTGTTAGCTGTTCAATACAAATGAGTAACAATGATTTTCTTGTCAATAATATTTAAAATGTCTTAATACTGAGATTGTGAATTAAACATTACTAAGGCCTATGCAAGGGGCAGTGGTCTCAAGAGTAAATGTAATCATCTCCTTCATCTGCATATTTTACAACTCAACTTTTTCCTGTTCAGCCCTCTTTTAACTCTCTCCTGAATGTACTTCCTCACAGCTCCCACACTTCACCGCCCTCAAGCACACAACACACCCACTCACCTGGAAGCACTGTACTTTCTTTTACTTTCGCCTTGTCAGTATGTTGACAAATGTGTACTCCCTTCACACGCATTTGCAGAGAATCACAATTTCAACTGGAAAACATGACTATTGTTCTGTGCACCCAATAGAGAGGCCAATGATGGGAGGTGCGAGTATTCTGAACTCATTTATTACCCACTGACAGGCCTAGTGAGAAACTCGCACTGGCCTGCAGCCTCAATCCATAGCTCCCGTTAGTGGCCCATTATAAACACCAGGAGGCCAATGAGGTCAAAATATGCACCGCAAAAGGGTAATGTACTACAGAGAAAAATACAGAATCACAATATCATGGAAATAGTTAACCCACAGATGAAATAAAAGATGCAAAATATAGAAAGCAACTAAATCGCTGATCAGGATTACTTCCACATTTCCAAATTGAATGTTTAGAAAACGATCAGCGTTTGTTGCAAGTAAACTTAAAGGACAGTGTCAGATAGGGACCTCCTTCAATATCTGTGACATTTCATGGACTCATACCCGGCACTTCTGACCTTTCAAAAGCAGTGTCAGCCCTTAATATCCCTCTTACAGCCTACTAAGTGTCCTGCCTGTCATCCACCCACCCTCATCAGCGTGGCATGACGCTTGTCCATGTCCACCTGGTGCAGGTGGACAATGCCGATGGCGCCGGTCCGGGTGGGCAGGTTGGGATCCCTCTTCTTCCAGGAGGCCGGAAACAGGAAGAGTGCATGGCCACCGGGTGCATACCATGTGAGATAGGGCCAGATTGGCATGGAAACTGAAGAGTGATGTGACGCATAGCCTCGGACTGGGCTTCGCATTGAACGCCCCAGGCCTGCATTATATCAGCACAAAGGCGCTGACGGCATTTCAACTCCACTTACATTGTACCAAAGGGCTGTGAAGAGGTAAGCCTTGAGCACCATACGAACAACCCGTTATTTTTGATGCTGCACAGTGCCTGGCTGACTTACCCTCGGAGCGAGGAAGAGGCCAGGCACCGACAATAATTATTTTAAAACAATTCTGTTTATTATGCATGGTGACCGACTGTAAATGTTTACTTTGAGCTGCAATTATGGAGGGGGCCAGAGCCCCAACGCCCTAGAAGAAATCGCCCCTGCCTTCTTACCAGAATGAAGTAAGATGGTTACCGCCTAGAAGCAGTTGGCCATGTACACTCTTGAGCGACACACTAACGAGTTCCTCTGCCAGTTCATGGAGACAATATTAAAAAATCCAGATTTGTAAAGCGCAAACTTATCACCCCTAAGGGTATCCAGGCACTGGGGAGCCGTGGGGAGATTAAGTAGGCTATTGCCCAGAGTCACATGATGCTGAGTTGAGCTCCTGCCGCCGATCGAACCGCGATCCCCGCGCTCTAGAGTCAGCCGCTCTGGCCGCTGCGCCACAACCCTCCCACAAAGAAAGAAGATGTAGAGAATGGGACTTTATTGTTTCTCTGTCAACAGCAGCCATTCTCCATCTCTTACTCGCTGATTCATATGAACAAATGGTCGCGATCAGCCCAGAGTAACTGACAACAGGCGCTCTGAAGAGGATCACAAACAATATCATTCATGTGCGCATGCTCCAAAGTTTGTAACAGTTACTGCAGTAAACATGAACACAACGTTCATGGAAATTCACATGAATTAAAAAAATTTTTAAAAAAGTGGAAGGGACTGTTTTCCCCAGGCCACTGGATGTAAGGGGAGGCCTGTAAACATTACACGAGGGTAGCAGCTGCACCAACAACTACTGCATTGCCACCACCAGCCAGGGCCCCTGCCATCTTACATTCCCGACACTCAAAGGATAATAGCACAACCCTGCTATTTGTTAAGCCTTTAACTTGGGAAACCCTGCCACGCTGCAGAGACCTGTGGGCTGGAATGGAAGTTCCCAACAATGATGACTATCACGTCACAGGTGCAAGCAGTGATATCATTCCCTCAGCCACTGACTTGGCAGGGCCGTTTCTACAACTAGGCAGGACTAGGCGGCCGCCTAGGGCGGCAAAAGGTGGAGGGCGTCCGGCGGGCGCGGCAAAAAACAATGACCTGAAATGGACTTAAACACTGGAGCTTCTTAAATCAACTTTTGAAATTCGAGGAGATTCGGATTCCCGGCCATCAAACAGCAAAAGTCAGTAGAACTCATGTTGGGCGGGAATCCGAATCTCCTCGAATTTCAAAACGAAAGCGCCTGTTCAATTCGAACGTCGACGTGACATCACGTGACGCCACGGGCAGCAGGGGGGCTGTGCGCGCGCGGCCGGCAAGACAAGAGGCAAGAGGCAGAGAGAGTTCCCGCTGCGGCCTGCATGCCTATCAGGTACCGGGGGAGGTCGGGGTGGGATCCGGGGCGGCTGCAGCACTGCAGCATAGCTGCCAAGGTTTCAGTCTGCTATGTGTGACATTTTCATAATAGTGTAATTATGAGTGACATTTTCAACCACTATGAGTGACACTTTCGAGCGAGCAAAACCAAGCAATGAGGACGTCTCGGACTCGCCCCAGCCAGCCCCCGCCGAAGACTGCACTGGGCATTGTGCAAGCCTCGGAAGAGTGAGGTGGAGGCACACGCAGTTGTTCTTAAATTAAAAGAAAAGTGTGTGTGCTCATGGTTATTTTGTGTAAATAAATAAAAGCGGCACTCTGCAGACACGTGGTACAGTTGAATTAACAGTTTTTTTTATTGTTTGAATCGACTAGAAAGGTGGTGAAAGAGATGAGAAGTAAAATAAAGTCACTGACTTTCATTCTTACTCTCAGTCTCCGGTAGCTTATGTCTGAGAGCTGTTATTTTATTACCTCGTACGTGGCTGACCAATTAAAATGAAAACAAACACCAGGGAAGATCTGCAGTACGAATCTACAACACTGTAATCACTGTCTCATCCCCAATATATTCTACATATGTAATGTCGTCCGTCTTTAATATCTAATCTAATATTTAATAGCCTGGAGGATGCCGGGGTTGTGGGCCTGGCACTAGAATGGTTTAGATCATTCCTGAAAGAGAGATCTTTCCGAGTGTCGGCCCCCCCATTTCTTTCTCAGGCTCATCCCATCGGGCAGGGAGGTACCACAGGGCTCTGCATTGAGCCCTATATTGTTCTAATCTTTATGTTCAACCTCTGGCTAGAGTGGCTAGGAACATGGGCCTCACTATGGTCTCGTATGCAGATGATACACAGCTGGTGGTGGCCCTGTCCGATGGTTCCACTCTAGATGCTTCTAGGTTTCGGAGCGGCTTGACCGCTGTGGCTGAGTGGATGACTTTAAACTGTCTTCAGTTGAATGCGACTAAGACAGAGTTATTGTTGATGGGGAGGGACAGAAGCCTCTGGAGTGAACAATGGTGGCCCAACTTACTTGGTAGCTCTCCCACACCTAAGTTGGTGGTAAAAAATTTGGGGGTATGGATGGACGATACCCTTAGTTTTCAAGAACATACCAAAAGAGTTGCAGGTACCTGTTTTGGCCTCCTCCGGGGACTTAGGCCCTTGTTGAAATTCTTTGATTCATCCACTCGCCAAGTGATTGTTCAATCAGCCATTTTATCCAGATTGGACTATGCTAATTCGCTCCTTTTAGGAGCTAATCAGGCTGAGATACTGCGATTGCAGCGCGTTCAAAACGCTGCCGCCAGAGCCTTGGTGGGGCTCCCACGTAACTGTCCTTCCAGTGGGGCCATCAGGAGGTTACATTGGCTTCCAGTGGCCAAAAGGATCCAATTTAAGGCTCTCTGCCTTTCTTTTGAAGGTCTTGAAGCTCGCCTCGCCCAGTCTCCTGACTAATTTGCTAACCTTGTATGTCCCCACTCGCCAGCTGCGTTCTCTGGGACAGCATTTGGTAACTGTCCCCCATGTGAAGCGCCTTCGGGTGGGAGGTCGGTCCTTCCGCTATTTAGCTGCTAAGTTGTGGAACTCCCTGCCCCCTCAGATTCGCAGCTTGGATCGCATGGTGGACTTCAGGAAAGCAATCAAAACGTTTCTCTTTCCTTCTGTCTAGTCCTTCTTGGTTCTGTCTGTTCCCTTTGCCTACTTGTTGTGTTCCTGGCCTTGTTCCTTCTGACGCTGGTAGCGCCGGGACGCCTCTTTGCTGGGGCAGCTGTGCGCTTTATAAACTCGGATAACATAACATAACATAACATATTATCACTTTGGTCGTAGCAGTCCCCTGCAGTGCTGGATAGGAGAGAGTCATATTAAGAGGACTTAATCTGCACACTTCTACAAGCCAGATAGAGTGGCAGGGTCAGCGTTAACACTGGGCTCACTGGCGAGTGCCTGCGAATCTTGGCAAGAACAAAGAGCAAACTTAGCTGCCAACTGGGCATGGAAAAAACAATGAAGAAGCGGCTGACTTGCCGGTTTTAAAAATGCTTTTCCTTATCAACTTAGTGCTGTTTTCATATCGTAATCAGATGACGGCCCTCACAAAAATTAAAGATCTTAGTGGCTGCTCTAAAGGTTATGTTTACTTTACCGCCACCTTAATTGCCTCGCTGAGCGTATGGACCGCTGGTGTGCTCTGGGATGAATAAATCCAGCTCTGTGGCTCGTTGCAGGGGGTTCACTCAGCCGCGGGTGTGGTCGGCTCCCTCCGGTTGGATAATCATCCCTCTCTTCCTTCAGTGAGTTCATACTCTCCCTCTCGTCATTCAGTGACGTCAAGCTCTCCCTCTCTTTCTTCAGTGACTTCATACTCTCCCTCTCTTCCTTCAGTGACTTCATACTCTCCCTCTCTTCCTTCATGACGTCATGCTCTCCCTCTCTTCCTTCATGACGTCATGCTCTCCCTCTCTTCCTTCATGACGTCATGCTCTCCCTCTCTTCCTTCAGCGACTTCATACTCTCCTGCTCTTCCTTCATGACGTCATGCTCTCCCTCTCTTCCTTCAGCGACTTCATACTCTCCTGCTCTTCATTCATGACGTCATGCTCTCCCTCTCTTCCTTCAGTGACTTCATACTCTCCTGCTCTTCCTTCATGATGTCATCTCTCCCTCTCTTCCTTCAGTGACTTCATACTCTCCTGCTCTTCCATCATGACGTCATGCTCTCCCTCTCTTCCTTCAGTGACTTCATGCTCTCCTGCTCGTCCTTCATGACGTCATGCTCTCCCTCTCTTCCTTCAGTGACTTCATGCTCTCCCTCTCTTCCTTCAGTGACTTCATATTCTCCCTCACTTCCTTCAGTGACGTCATTCTCGCCCTCTCTTCCTTCAGGGACTTCATGCTCTCCCTCTCTTCCTTCAGTGACTTCATGCTCTCCTGCTCGTCCTTCATGACGTCATGCTCTCCCTCTCTTCCTTCAGTGACTTCATGCTCTCTGTTAGACTTGGCATCTTTTGGCGTGTTTCCCCTGACTTTTTGCTTTCTGACCTCCCGGTTTTGACTCTGTTTTTGCTGGTGTAATGATTCTGCGCACTTTCCTCACTGCGGTCCAGTGGGAAAGTGCAAGTGCTCCTGTATAAAATGTGTTATGGATTGGTGTTTCCATGATTGGCCTATTTGGTTTAGGTGTCAGTCCCTTGTAAAGTGCACTGCGAGTGCCAGGGCCTCTAGACCAAATGCTGTTGGTGGGCTGCAGCACTGGATTGTGCCACCCACGCAAACAGCCCGTAAAGTATAACTCGGGCCTGCCACCGCAGAGCCTGTGCGCAGCCTGGGGCTGCCATGTCGACTTGGCAAGTGCACACACTTGCAAGTCCCTAAACCTTCCCTTTGCTACATGTTAGTCACCCCTAAGGTAGGCCCAAGGTACCCCTGTGGGCAGGGTGCGGTGTATGCGAAAGGTAGGACATGCCCGGGTGTGTGCGGCATGTCCTGATAGTGAATTACAGCCTAGTTCGTTTTTCACTATTGCAAGGCTACCTGTTCCCCCTAGGCCAGAATGGGCAGTTTTGATTATTACAGCTTATAATCCTAACTGACCCCGGGAACATGGTAGAAATTCGAGTTTAGTATGCCTGGACTCAGAATGATAAAATGCATCTTTTAGTGAAGTTGGTTTTAACATTCTGTGTTTGAAAATACCACTTTTAGAAAGTGGGTATTTTCTTGTCTAACCATCCAAGCCTGCCTCTGCGAGGTTGTGTATTCCTTGTCTGGAATGTGAGTGACAGGGGCTGGGGGATGCCAGGAGACAGGGTGAGTCAGCACAGGGCTGAATAGCAAGATCTACATGTAGATGGGTGGGAGGGGTCGCACCTGGGCCCTGAATAGGACAGTGCCTTCCCTCCACCATGCTGGCTCCACCTCCTGTGGTGCGTCTGATGTCCCTGGCCTACTCACTGAAAGAAGGGACGGAGACTTGTCAACAAAGTGCTCCAGAACTGGTTTGGACTAGGCAAAGGCCTCTCTGCCTTCAGAGAACAAAGGAATTTGGGATATAAATATTGGGGCCCTGACCCCATGAATTTAGATCTCGCTGGAATCAAGGAACCTGCCAAGACGAAGAGCTGGAAGAGCTGCCAGGAGGAGTACTGACCCTTTGCTGTGTTGTTGCTTTGTTGGGTTGGCCTGCAGCTGCTGCTTCTGCCTTGGGCAGTGAAAGGACTGGACTGAACTTTCTACAAACTTGTGCTGAGTATCTCCAAGGGCCTGAAACCGAGCTGGCCTCCTGTTAAGAAGTCTCAGGGACTACAAAGACTTCACAAGCCTCTGGGTACCGCTTCTGGAACGCTGTTTCAGTTGCCACAGAGGAAGGGAACTGCAACCGACTCCGTCAACTGAATCCATCCCTGGCCGGTGACCTGTTTGCACCGCAGACCGCATCGCCCCGCTTCGCATCGCAACCCTGGTCTCACCGTGGGCGACGTCCAACGCCGCCAACATCGAGCCGCTGCTTGCACCGTGACCTGTGGGCACCGCAGTTCGCATCGCATCGCTTCACTGAACCAACCGGACCCGACCGACGAGGTCGCTGCAACTGGCTCAAGAGTCGTGACCGCACCGCAGTTGGGGCACCGCTCGCACGTCTGCGACGCACCGCTCCGACTCGCACCGCTGTCCGACGCCAGCTCCCGCACTCCGGCTAGGTCGCCTGCATCGCAACCTGTCAGCACTGCATCGAGCATCGTCTCACCCTGCATCGCACGCCTTGGACTCACCGACTCCGTCTGCACAACGCTCATCGAGCCGCTGCCTGCATCGCATCGAGGGACACCGCACCTTGCATCGCTCCGTCTTGCACCGCAACCGCGACGAATGCCGACCGGCTCGTACACTCCGTACCAGCCACAACGAGAAAGGTACTGTAACCGAGTCTGTTCACGACTCTGCTGGCCCGTATCGACGCGGTCGGCTGGAACGGTTAGACTCTGTGGTTTTCAGCATCACGGTAGGCTCGGACGGAGCTACCGACTCGTACGTAACTTTGCTTTTGTGCTATTCCTGCAAAGAAGAAGTTACCGTATCAAGTATTCATTCGTAAAGTATAGTATTGTGGATTTTTGTCGTAATTGGTCTTGTCTTGAGTATATAAAATATTGGTTATTTTTCTAAACTGGTGTGGTGTCCGTTTGTAGTGCTTACACTGTATTACTGTTGGTTATGTGCAAATGCTTTACACACTGCCTCTGAATTAAGCCCGACTGCTCGTGCCAAGCTACCACGAGGGTGAGCAGGGGTTACTTCACGAGTGTAACACCCTTACCCTGACTAGGAAGAAGGGTCCCTACTTGGACAAAGGTGCAAGCCCTTGCCAACTAGAGATCCCATTTCTAACACTCTCCTCTCTTCCTTCAGTGACTTCATATTCTCCCTCACTTCCTTCAGTGACGTCATTCTCGCCCCTCTCTTCCTTCAGGGACTTCATGCTCTCCCTCTCTTCCTTCAGTGAGTTTATACTCTCCCTCTCATCCTTCAGTGACGTCATGCTCTCCCTCTCTTCCTTCAGTGACTTGCATGCTCTTCCTCTCTTCCTTCAGTGACGTCATTCTCTCACTCTCTTCCTTCAGGGACTTCATACTCTCCCTCTCTTCCTTTGGTGATGTGTGCACAGGGTTTCACTCTGGGGATACTGCAGTGTGCAAAGATTACCCCCTAGTGTTCCAGAGATAGCAGGCACACTACATCCTCTGGAGAAGCTGTAGTGTGCATGGATTATTGCTCTGGTGATGCTGTAGGGTGCATTGGTAATCCTGTTAGAGAGGTTGTTATGTCCATCAGTATTTCTCTACTAATGTGGTATTGTATGTGGGGAGTTCCTTTCACAACGCTGTAGTGACTATGGGATATACTACAGCTGAAGGTGTAGTGTGCATGTGTCCTGGCAATGGAGCATTGTCTGTCTGGCAGTCTACTTTGCTTCTGGAGATATTGAAAGGCATTTTGTGCAGTAATACCTCCAAGCTTTTATTGTGGAGATGTTGTGGTGTGCACCAGCACCACAGTAACATGTTGTTGACCCTGTGTATGCGGTACCCGTGTAATGATGTAGCCTGTTCGTGTACTGCTGTTCGGATGAAGTAATGTCAAATCCTTTTGGTAATTCTGGTATGCCCAGATTGTGCACATCTGTTGATGCAGAAGTGTCTGTGTGGTATCCTTTGGTGACACTGAGGTACCCGGGGTATTTTGGTGATGCTGTAATATGTATGGGCTCTCTTTATGGTGATACAGTCAGAGATGCTTCCATGGTGATGCTGTACTATAAACATGTATGTTAATTCTGCTAGAAACTAAGAGGTATCGCTCTACGTGTGGAGTGCTTAGCTGATGGTGTATTGTCCCTGCGTACCCCTCTTGTGTTTCTGTGGGGTCTGCGCGTACCTCTCTGTTATGCTGTACTGTGCATGTGATATGCTTGTGACGCTTGAGTGTCTATCAGTGTCCCCTTTTGCTTCTGTGGAGTCTGTGCGTACCCTGCTGTTGATACTGTAGGGTCCATAGAGTGCACCTCTTTTTATTTATTTATTTAATAAGTTTTATAGAGCGCTAGCTTGACCCGTAGGTATCAGAGCGCTTTACATACACACTGTAAACAGAAGGAAATTGCATTACATAGTAGGAAGGCAGTAAGGAAGCAAAACCGAGATAAAGAAAAATACAACATGAAAAATACAACATGAAAAATAGGTAAACAGTGCAGCGGGAGGGAGAGAGAACAAACGAAGGTGGTTAACACAGTCCGGTCACCAACTATCCTTGAATGTCAAGAGAGAGAGGAGTCAACTCGGATATTGAAGTCTAGGTTAGTTGACGTTGGTCAGGAAAGTATTTGTTAAGGAGATGGAGTTTCAGGTCCCTTTTGAAACAGGAGAAGGAGGGGTTGCATCTGAGGACTCTAGGGAGAGCGCTCCACATCCTGGGAGTGTTGTCAGAAAACGATCGGTATTGGGTGATTTTATTTTTCACTTTCGGAGAGATAAGAAGGAGTGAGTTGGAGCTTCTCAGCGTTCTGGATTGACCTGCTCTTACCAGTTTGTTGTTCAGGTAGTTGGGGGCCAGAGAGTGAAGGGTTTTGTGTGTGATGCAGGCCAGCTTGTAAATACACCTCCCTTCCATGGGAAGCCAGTTGAGGGAGTTGAGAGCTGGAGTGATGTGTTCAAATCTTTTTACTCCAGATATGAGACGAGCGGCCATGTTCAGCACTGCCCTTAGTGGGGCTAGGTGAGCTTTTGGAGTCCCTGTTAGGATGGCGTTCCCGTAGTCGATTTTAGAGAGAACTAGGTATTGAACCACTGTCTTGAGGTCATCATGGGGAAGAAAAGGTTTCAATTTCTTGAGGTGTTTTAGTGAGAAAAGAGCACTTTTTGCAGAGTTTTTGATGTGGGCCTCCATTGATAAGTTCTTGTCAAGGGTGATGCCTGAGACTTAACTGGATCGGATAGGACGAGGGGGCAGTTTAGGGCAACCAGATTCTTGAGCCACTCTTGGATTGGTCGATGGTTGCTTTTTGGAGAGAAAAGGATTAGTTCCGTTTTATCTGGGTTGAGCTTTAAGTGGTTAGCGTTGAACCAAGTTTGGATCTCGGTTAGAGTGGCATTGAGGTGTCGGATGTCGCTGGGAGACTTGATTTTGAAATAGATTTGGGTGTCATCAGCGTAAAGGTGGTAATTCACTCCAGCTTTTTACAAGATGAGTGTGAGGGGCTCCATGAAGATATTGAAGAGGGACGGGGAGAGGATCGAGCCTTGCTGGACCCCTAGTGTGACTTTTGTTGGCTTCGAGAGACAGGAGTTGATTTTAATTTGTTGCGAGCGGTGTTGAAGGAAGGAGGTGAACCATTTTAGTACTGTGCCATTAATGCCGGAGCGCTTCGACAAGGTCTCCAGAAGAGCTGGATGATTTACTGTGTCGAATGCCGCAGATAGGTCAATAAGGATGAGTAGGCAGGCATCACCTTCATCTAAAGCCTTATGAATATCGTCAGAGATGTTGAGCATAGCTGTTTCAGTGCTACAGCCTTTCCTGAATCCTGATTGAAAGGTGTCGAGGAGGTTGAACTCATCAATGTGTTTGTTGAGTTGGTGGAGAACGCATTTCTCCAATGTTTTTGCAAGGAACGGGAGGTTGGCGATAGGTCTGAGGTTGTTAAGATCATTAGGGTCGGCCCGTGGTTTTTTGAGAATGGGTGAAATTTGTCCTAGTTGAAGGGAGTCTGGGACACAGCCTGAAGTGAGAGAGGCGTTGATGATTTTTGTCCAGAAAGGGGAAATGGTGTGGTTGAGTTCTTTTATAATTGTGGATGGGAGGGGGTCCATAGTGTGGGAGGAAGGTTTTAGATTAGAAATTATACTGATACCTCTGGTGACACTGTAGTGTCTAAGGGTAATGCATGGACACTACATCTTCAATTGAGGGGTATTTAAAGACCAGTGCTTAGTTAGGTGGTTGCTGGTGAGCCCCAACGTCCTTCATTTTTGGGACTGACACTTATTTGACCTCATCAGGCTTTGATCCAGAGCAAGAGAGAGAAAAACACAAAACAGGTAATGAAGGAGGAAGAGAAAGACAGGGAAACAAGTAAGAAAACAGGGATGCAAAAGAACCTGAAAGAGTGAGATGAAGGACCAGGGAGTGAGTGTCTGGGGGTGGATGAAAGAGGCACAGGGTGCAATCAACACTAGGCAGCCTTGGTATTCGGCACTCTGGCATTCGATGGCGCGGGCCGTGGGCTTCTGAGCAGAACTTCGGGCCCTGGCACTTATACGTTTTCATATTAAGCACTGCCACAGATATGCTGTAGTAACCACAGGCTCCCATCCAGTGATGTGACAGTGTGTGTGCGGTGCCCTCTTTGATACCGTAGTGTCTATGGTCACTCTTCTGGGGATCCCTGCCATCTATGGGTGATGCAGCAATGTGTACAAGCTGCTGTCAGATGATTCCGTAGCGCCTACGTGGTGTTTATCTGGTGAGGCACTGGTTCTGTAAGGCACCGCTTTAGTGGTACTGAAGTGTGTATGGATAGCATTGTTGTGATACACTATCTATGGGGTGACGCTCTGGTGAATCAGGAGAACTCCTGTGGTGATGTGGATCTGTCCGCGTGGTAATCCTACTGTGCAGCAGTAGTGTCTGTGTGCATCCTGGTAATGATGTGGTGTCTATGGCTACTCCTCTGCTGAGGCTGTAGTGCCCACGCCTTTGGTGAAGCTGTAAAAGGTAACCCTAGTGACCCTGCACTATTTATACATTAACCCAGTGGTGCTGCAGAAACATCCACGAGATGGTAGTAAAAGGGAGGGGGCGGCATTTTTCAATTCTCGCCTAGGGCGGCAAAACACCTAGAAACGGCCCTGTGACTTGCACACGCCACATCGAAGCTTGGGAAGAGGGCCTAAGTGGCATCAAACACAGTCTCAAACACTCCATGCCACGTGCATCCTTATCTGCTCGCCAAACCCACCTTCAAGGACTAGATCAATTGGAAGCAATCCTCAGTTTAGGCTTGAAGTAAGTACGAGAGATCCTTGACTCTGGCACTAGAGTCCAGCTGTGCTCTTGGTAAGCCGCACACTTTCATGAAGTCTGATAATGAAGCAGGGCTCATCTTTTTTTAGAAGGTGTATGGTAGAAACTTTTGAAATTAAGATGGTGCCTGATTTCCCCCTTACAACTTTATTCATGCATTCCACTCCCAATAAATGTACCTAGGGACAAAGCCACCGTTTTATTCTAAGGATATAAAGCCAACGAGTTTGAAACGTGCCTAGAGTTAGTTAAAAGCCCAGCTCTGTGGAAGGTAAATGCACGTGACCTCTGTGATGGGTAGGTTCAAGTTTGGCAACAGGATTTCGTGTTGTTGAAACAGACAATTTGACTGCATTTTACGTTTGAACTAAGTAGGATGTCCTTTTGAACCGGGCACTAGAAACCTAGCCTAGCCATGAAAATAATAGACTGGAAGGGGAGTTGTATGCACAAGGCTTGCAGGTAGTACTGTAAAAAGTATGGCTAAATGAAAGGTATAGCAAATCTAGCCCGGTGAGATGAGGCGCAAGAGACGAGATTCTACGTAAGTGTTGCTGATGTAGTTTAAAATGTTCCTAAATGCTGATAGAATTAAACGTCACCTAAACATCCAAGGGACGCCTGATCAGAAGGGACCCCTGATCAGAAGAGACAGGACCACATTTGACCTCCTCACATGCCAATGCAGGGTTCTCCAAAGTCGGTCCTGGAGGACCGGATCTATGCCAGATTTTTAGCATAACTGCATTTATCGAAATGAGGGTATCTTAAAAATCTGGCATGGATCCGGCCCTCTAGGACCAACTTTGGAGAACCCTGTGCTAATGCTAGGGCAGAAGTGTTTGGGATAAAACCACAACCTGAGAAGAAAGCACCAACAGGTAAAGAGAGGATACTTACCTTCTTATAATTCATGAGCACTTAATATTATGACTGCTTTAAACTCCTCTGAAGGCCTGTGGATTTACCTACACATTTTGACAAGATGGTGCATGTGAATACTATGCTGCCTCAACAAATAGTGATAATATATTGTGTGCCAGCTACTGCTCAGTTGGCATTTGCATTGCATAAGACACAGCACTTTACTCAGCATGCAGCTATCAAACCACCTGCATCAGCACACCGGTGCGGAGTCACAATAGCATGTAAGAGTACATAAACGAGTACTTCTGTGGTAGTCTTTTATGTCCTCTTATATGACTTTACCAATCAGTCGCAAAACTTCTACAATGGGATTCTTCTGGTCCTCTCGATATACAGTTAGTAGAAAAAGTAGGGGCTGTGCCCTGTTTGACCTTTTACTAATAGGGAGTTGGACGTTTCAGAGACGATTCACATAGGCGTAAAAGAGAACTCCTGTAGTACTACTTCCCGTACTCTTAAATGGCTTTGTGCTCTATTTTCATAGAACTCAAATACTCGCGTATAAATGGAGCATTCCTACTCGGTTGAGTTTGAGACTCTATTGCTGTTGCTCATGAGGATAAGAAAAGATGGGGCAGAGCGCATACTGCAGTTTTACTCACTTGTCCAGGTCGCTTGATTTGGTCTCGTAGCTTTTCATCACGCGAAGTACTTGGACATCCTGACTCAAGAAGCAGGGAGGTAGAAGGCCATGAATACCAAGCTGCAGCCTTTCTTCCAGCGTGAAGGCCATACCCTATGGAACGGAGGCAGAGGTCACAGTCACACAGAGAACAAATACAAACAAGTTCCAAGGAGTAGACTCTAAGTCTCACACAAAGCCAATATCAGAGCAAAGCAATTCGAATGGCAAAATATTAGTTTACAAGTTTAGATTTAGCAAGTGTGGTTACATTTCCATTATTGGACTCCATTTATTTCCCAATACAAGCATGGTATTAACAGCAAGGGATAGATGATCATGTTTATGTAATCAATACTTGCCGACTACCTTATCACTTAGGCGAGTAATCCCCAAGGTGTTAATTTTCATGCATTCGATAAGAGGGATGTGTATAATGCCACAACGTCTAACATTTGATTAATTAGCAGGGACGTTTCCCCATATATAGTCTATTTAAGCATCATTAGTAAAAACCTCCTCCATCAAGGACCAGGTTGGCAGTGAAGATACTAAGGACCTCATTCTTACCCAGCCAGATTTACCATGAGGCGAAACATGCCTTTGGAAAATCCCTCCCCGCACCTTGAGGTTTTTTTCCCATTGGCAATTTTACCAAAGGATTATGGGTTTTCCAAGTTAGGAATAAAGGCCAACATGTGGATCTGAAGTCACTACACTTGAATTTAGCACATTTTCCCTGGATCCCTAGATCCGACCTGTTTTGTGGGTTTGTCCATGCAAATTCCACTTGGTATTTTCACCATGAAAATTTCACAAAATTAATTGATAAAACGTTCACAGGGAAACCTCAGTGGTTTTACAATTGCTGCACTACTCAATACTCGGATTGGATGCATTCCTAGTCTTCCAAAAGCAATGCTAACGAGACCCTAGTTAGGGGTTTGCCTATTTCAAAACACTTCCAAACTTGATGCAGCGGTAGATACAATGATATCCACAGATCTAACAATTTTGTCCAGTGTAGAAATGGGAAGCAGGCCTCCGGGTATCAGAACCAAGTATTTTAGTTGCTCAACACAAAATCCTTCCTATTGTTATTGCCATGAGGGCAACGCTGTGTACATGAATAGCCTCTGGCAAATGGAACATTGGGCTGGGGAGTCATGGACTCGGGCATGACAGACAGTCTCAAATCCTTAATGTGGATAACTATATTCCAGTTAAAAGGTAATTTTCAGCCCCATCTTAGAACCCTGAGGCACCAAGAAGAAATACAATTTACATGCCAAGTATCAACATGCTGCCTTTGAGGGCAGTCGAGAAAAAAGGAAACCGCACTAGCGTACAAACAGGCAAGGGGCATGTAAGAAATTGGGTTTCTGGTTTAAGGGGGTGAACCCCTTCTAATGGAGGAACCACAGTCCTTGTCATGGAAAAGGCACAAGCAAACTCCAAATTAACCTGTGCTTAACCCTGCAGTAGCTTGGCACAGAGCAGTGAGGCTCAACTTAGAGGAAATGTGTGAAGCATTAATGCAGCACTTCAAACCGTGATAAAGTGAAAATACAATACAAGAAAATCCCACACCAATCAAGAAACAGAGTACATTTTAATAAATAAATTAAAACCAAAATGAATAAAATCCAATCAGTAGACTCTGAGATATGCAATTTTAAATATTACAGTAAAAATAGCATCAAAAAACACAAAGCACCACCTGTGGATATCTGGTCACGCATTAGGGCCAACCGCGATGGAGCACGGGCTGGCTGCAGGGACCCAGTTAGGCCCGCTGAACAAGACTACGTTAAATCCTGGCTGCGAAGAGTTGCAGAGTCCTGCGCCAATGATGTGTCATGCAGCCAAGGCGATGCAATGTCCGGGTCAGAGATGTCACGCAGTCGGTTCCAAGGAGATGAGAAGCTGCGATGCGAGGTCCTGCGTCGCTCACCCGCTGGTTCCGAAAAAGCTGCAGGGCTTGCAATGTGGAGTCCTGCGTTGCCATAGAGGCCGTCATCGACGAAAGGATTGCGATGCAAGGACCTACATCTAGGATGTGTTGCACAGCAGTGATTCAGAGTGGGTTGCGAGGGCGATGCGAAGGGTTGTATGACGGAAGAATGCATTCAGTTGCAACGCATGCCTTTACCATGCATGCTTTACAACATGAATGCCTTTACCACGCATAACCTTTACCATGCATGCTTTTAAACCATAGTTTGTTGTAAAGCATGTATGTGAAAAGGCCTATGCGTGATAGATGTTTTCCCTGACCCCCTGCCCTCAGTCCTCAAGCCGGTCCCGAGCGCCCCCTCACCACAACCCTTTTTTAAAATACCCGACCCCTGCCCTGATCCCTAAAACTAGACCCCAGTGCAACCCCCTCCTGGCCCCCAGCCCTTCTAAAAAATACCTGGCCCCTGCCCTGAACCCTAAATTCGTACCCTGGCACGACCTCCCCCTAGCCCCCAGTTCCTTAAAAGAACACCCCCAGTCTAAAGCCCAAAATCCATACCCACCCACCACAGGCCCAATACCCCTTACCTTAACAGGACGACGACGAGGCAACTCTTGTGAGGCACGGCACACGTCAAGAGGAAGCAGAAGGATCTCTTCATACCTCTAACGTCGCTGATAGCCTTGAGCACGCAGGTGCCTTTACCACCGTATGCCCTTACCACCAGTACAACATATACGTTGTAGAAAAATGCTTGGTGAAGGCTATGCGTGGCAACAGCCGCACTGTAATGGCTGTTTCCCGATGCGAAGTCCTTGCCCCAAGAAAGTCCACACAGCAGAGGCGATGCGCCAGGGTTGCGCTGCGCCGCAGAGGCGATGCGTCGGTTCTGCTGGGTGCACAGATGGACTGTTAGAGCACCTTCAGGCCCACTTTCAAGTATCGAGGACTGGGGTGGCACCACTTTGTATGGTATAACTCCCAGGTGGCAGAGGGTTGGGTCCAGGTGAGGGGTTCAAGGTTGTTGTAATCCTGCTATGTCCATGAGGCTTCTGATCAGGAGGCCAGCCAACTAGCCCAGGCAGGAGGGCAGCAGGTCAGAAAAGCAGAGGGGCAGTCCAGCTGAGCGGCAGTCCTTTCAGCAGCACAGCAGTCCTTTCCACAGCACAGCAGTCCTTTCCACAGCACAGCAGTCCTTCATGGCAGAGACCACAGGTCCAGAAGTGTGCTAAAGAGGTGGGTCCAAGGGTCCAACATTTATACCTGGTGCCCACTTTGAAGTGGAGAATGTTTCTAGAGGTTTCCACCTCACTGAGGTGTCAGGCATCCCTTCCTCCTTATCCTGGCCCCAGCTTGTCTGGGGTTACAAAAGACCAGTGACAAACCCTTTGTGAGAGTGCTCAGGCAGAGCCTTTGCGATGTGGAAATGTGGTAGGTGACAACTCCTCCCCCTTATTAACTCAGAGTGACCCATCCTGTCAAAACACCTATCTTTCCTTTGTCTCACTGTCGGGAGCAATACACAAAGACCAACTGCCAGCAACACGTGGTCATGTGTTCCAAGTTCAGGCTGCAGGCACCTAATGATTAGGACAAGAAAATGCTAACTTCCTAAAAGTGGAATTTTCAGAATTGGGACTAAAAATCTGACTTTACCATTAGAGGGCTTTTAATTACAACTCTTTAGATGCCAAACTAAACCCATCTACTTGCTCCCAATTGGAAGTTACAGCTTATTAAATGTAATAAGATAACTCCAATGTTATTCTATGGGAGAGGTGGGCCTTGCAGTAGTGAAAAACGAATTTAGGAGATTTACCCTGCTAGGACATGTAAAGCTTAAAAGTACATGTCCTACTTTTTAAATACATCGCACCCTGCCCTCTGGGCTGTTCAGGGCCTACCCTAGGGGTAACTTATATGTATTAAAAAGGAAGGTTTGGGCCTGGCAAATGGTTTATTTTGCCAAGTTGATATGGCAGTTTAAAACTGCACACATAGGCTGTAATGACAGCCTGAGTCATGTTTAAAGGGCTACTTAAGTGGGTGGCACAATCAGTACTGTGGGCCTACTAGAGGCATTTAATTTACAGGCCCTGGGCACATGTTGTGCCTCTTTACAAGGGACTCACAAGTAAATAATATAGGCCAATTGGGTGTTTTAAGGAGATAGCACAAGCATTTTAACTGGTTAGCAGTGATAAAGTGCACAGAGTCCTACAGCCAGCAAACACGAAGTCAGCAAAATAGGAGGGTGAAGGCAAAAAACTAGGGGAGAACCACGCCAAGGATGCCAGGTCTAACATGGCACAACACGCTTTCTGTTGGAAAACACAATAGAAAACTGAGGACAGGAAGATTAAGTTGTTCCACAAAGTTGTCAGAAGACTGTAGACTCTTACCACAGAAGCAGAGGAAGCTGAGTTCAGATGAAGATCTCTCCATTGGATGAAAAATGCAATTGGAAATTCAAATCATGTTCAAAGCTGACACAACAAGAGAAGAAGGGTGTGTGTTGATGGGTCAGGGAACAAGAAGGAAGTGAAAGGGCATCCAGCAAGTATCCAAGAATAGGAGAGAGGAAACAGAGCACACAAATGACAGCACAAAGATCCAAGGCAGCCAGAAGTGACAATCTTTTTATTCTTGCATTTGAACTCAAGGTGCCACCAGCAAACACGTCTTGCTAGCCAATTCATTTGAGATCTCTGCTTCATGTTTCAGAGTCATTTATGCCAGTAATTGGGCTAATTCGGAAATGATCAAACACAGATTCGTCACAAAAAAACGGTCCAGGCATTATTCCAATATCCACATCGTATTTCCCTTTAATTAGTGTAAAAGCTTTCCGCTGGTTTTTCTTTGTATTCGGGTTTATATTGTGATTCACGGAAAAACCAGAGTTGTCTCTTTGAATTTTGAGAGTGAACAAAATACTGCATAATTTGTTGCCCAGCAGGACTTCAGCGTTGAAAAAAATATAGTATTGCTGCACAGTCTTAAAATTGTTTTGACATTATACTGAAGAATTCCGCAGTACCTTTAAAGTCTTACAAAGTAGGATTGCAATCTTTCCGGGTCTGACCCCAGAAAGTCCGGATTTGGACTGATCCGTATTGATTAGAGAGAACATTGTCTTGATAGAAACTTCTGGTATGTTCTGATGTAGATAAATCACCCTTTATTTGTTTTCTTCTTCAGGCAAGAACCCACTGCACTCCCCAGCCTGCGTAAGGCACTCTTTTTGGTCTGGCTTGAAACAGCAGGCGTCACCAGACCTCATGTGATCAACCTAAAAAAGAGCTTCCAGGAGTACGTCAGAGGGGGATTTTGACTCTGCCCAAGTTGGCAGCCATGCTAACATGATTTGATTGGTCAGAAATTGTTTGCTTTTCCTGAAAGAGTGCTTGTATTGTACTCCTATTTGGGGGTTTACCCCTCACCTGCTATCGCTGAAGTGTTAAAATGAGATGGCGCGGCAGCAGGCAAGGGGAAACTCTCAATGCTGCAATTCCATTGGCTGGAGGGGGATAGCTCCTCAACCAACATGGTTGCCTCTTTGAAACTAGTTTACTGAGCTGTCAAAGCCTTTGTTTTGTAGAATATTCTGATCTGGGTTTCAAAACACCAGTACCTGCTGCCCTCTGGCTCCAGGGCGCTTTACAATATAGGATACACAGAAAGCAACTGACAGGAAGAGGGACACAGATCAGCCAGCACCCGTCTGAAGATGGGCTCCATGATTGGCAGAGCGGCCCGGGAGAGAGTGTAGTCCGAATCTTTAGTCCTTACCTACAAATCACTGGGGGACTCCAGGGAGCCCGAGCTCTCTGCATGCTACTGTCCGTGTGCCTGCTGGTGCTGTGCCGGCCCATGTGGACACATGTATGTAACTGCCACCTGCTGCTGTTGTGCTCCACCTGTCTTCGCACCAACAGTGCCACCTCAAGCATTCAATACCTCTTAATATAAACCTTCTTGTCCCTTCCTCTGAATCCCTACCTCCTCTTCTGTGACTCTTGGTACATCTTTTGTCATCTTTTCAGTTTGCCCCATCTCTTTCCACGCTTTAGCTTTGTCTATTTATACGTAACTCAAGTTAGAGTGATGGTCTTCTAAGGGGAGATAGAATTAAAAAAGAAGACAAATAGCAAAACAGTTGCTGCATCACAGAGTTTTCCATAATCCTCAATACTTTCTCATTTCATGAGTCCTCTGTGTCCTCGTTCATACTTTTCTACACCCCACCAGTCTCAGGGTGGTCTTTTTTGTGCGTCTTGATTGTAGCACTTGTTTTTGGCCTCTTCTCTCCTCCTCTTTCTTTTGCTCTTATGATATTTCGATCCTTGTGTTTCTCCCCTATTCCTCTGCCTCTTCTCTGTTCCCCCTGCAACTGGCAGTGGGCCTGGTCACTTGGGCTCGACTGTTGCCTTTGTGCAAAGACCAGTAGATGACATAGTACAGTAACCGACAGGATCAGCGATCAGATAGGTTTAAATGCTTTCTTTACATCACAATTCATTTTGAAAGAGTCGCCACCTCACCGAGTTAAGCAAGGCCATGAGTTTTAGTGCAGATGTTAAGACCGTGTTCTCTCAACGAAGAGTGACAGAATGAGTGCAAGTGTGTGAGTTCAAGGTAAGCGGCGTGCAACTGGAGGGTGAGAGGTGTGTCAGTGTGCAGGGTGAGCAGTATATGAGCGATGACTTTGTAGCATGAGCTGTTGTGTGTGCAGGTTGAGATGTGTGGATGAATGGTGAGCAGTCAGGGTGAGTTTTATTTTAGTGGTATGTGAGTGCATAGCAAGGGGCAAGTGTGGGATGAGAAGTGGGTTAGTGCAGTGTCTGGTCGTAAGAGTACAGGGTACGTATTGTGTGACTACTGGGTAAAGTGAGAATGTATGGTGGTTGAGAAGTGTATTAGTGAAGGGTGTGCCCATGTGAATACAGAGTGAGAGGCGTGCATCTGAGTCCAACGTGCAGCACATTAAAGCCAGACCTCTAGGCATTGCCAATGCTTGTTTTATTTTTGCTGGGCCAGCTATGGTGCTTTTTTGATGTCTGATCAAGAGTCTTTCTTCACTTAGCTTCTGCATTGGGGCATCTCGTGTGCTACAGCCACATTTTTAGTCTCGCCTAGGCAGCGCTTGCGGTGTCTCTTCGAGAAAGAATGTATTCAGGATAAGGGCATGAAGCTCCACCGACTCTCCATCCATCTTTTTAATTGGCTCCTGTCCCCGTCCTTTATAAATGGTGGCTTTTCATTGGTCAATAGGCTTAGTAGTCCCTCCTTAGTATCAACTTTTCACTTTTTGTAACCTGGAATGTGGACACCCCTTTTTACATGTGTTGTTACTCGGTAGGCTTTAATTACAGCCTGCAAGCACCATTTTCTTAAATAGCTTTGTCCATTCCCGCTGTTGCAGGCAGGATACACTCTCACTTACTTATTAATTTTTGTATTTATCCAGCGCGGCACGCCTCGGCAATAATAATGCCAGCGCGCTTTTCTTTTGCTATTTGCTGGCTGAACGTGCCCGCATGCCTTTTTTCTGTTTTTTTTTCCCCAATGGCGGCACCCGCGCTTTAGCTTTCAACATCGTAAACTAAAACGCGGGTACTGGGATTGCTTTAAATGAAAAAAAGTAGAAAAAAAATTTGCTTTTTTTTTCAATTTGTTTACTTTTGAAGCCATCGCGGCACCTGCGCTTTAGCTTAAGATGTTCAAAGCTAAAGCGTGGGTGCCGCGATTGTAACAAAAGTAAATAAGTATTTGCCAGTGGTGTCTGCCACTGATTGAGGGCAGGGGCAGGGGGTGTAAAAAAAAAACCCAAAAAAAACCAAAACAAAAAAACATACTTTATTGCCGCGTCTCTCCACTGTCATCTCTCCCAACCAGAAAAGGAAGCACCAGGCTCCCCATAGCCAATCACAACGCTGCAATGCATATTTGTTTGCCTTCTTTTCCACTTTAAATATTGATACAGTGCATTTTTCTGCTGACTATGCCTCTTCTGAGGATGAGGATGAAGGCATGTGACAGCATCCTCTGGTGTTCCATCTATTCTCCCTTAGACTTGGGACCAGCCAGGATTTTTCAACTACCAATATTATAACTGACAAACATTTTAATTGGTTCTCCTACAACTACCGCAAATACAAAGAGGGCTGTGGGTCCTATCATGGACACTTGCACAGGTTTTTGGTCAGCCCTCTCGATCCACTGGTTTGTTCAAGTGTCATTCACCTTTTGCTTTCATCCACCACAACATCCAGAATGGGGCAACGTGGCAGCCCACTACATCCACTGGTTCTTCTGCACTGCGAGTAATGGCATTCAGCCTGATCATCTGGGAACAGCTGCCTAAAAAGGAGTGCACTTCAGTTCCAGATCTGGTGTGCCTGGGCCGCTGGTTCTCTCCTTTATTTTCATATTTATGCCATTTTGCTTTTTGTATATCGCATATATTTCAGTTGCGGCCGGCATGACTCGCGGGCAGGGGGTGGAGTGGGGAGGGGCAGGGGGTTCGGGGGTTTAATTTAAAATAAAAGAAAAAAAGAAAAAGAAAAGTTAACTTACCTTCACCGGCCCGGTACCGCGTCGTGTCTGCTCCTCTCCTGGAGCAGGAAGCAAGAAGCCTCCCTCCTTTTCCCTAAGCCAATCACAACGCTGCAATGGCAGCGTTGTGACTGGTCAGGACGCCAACCAGCCAGGCATCTATGGGGAGGCCATTTTCTCCATGTAGAATGCATGCAGCCTACATGGAGAAAAGGCAGAGTGCGCATGACTGGTTTAGTCGGCCCCAGACCCAGAGGGCCGACCAAACAGTCAGCACCCACAACAGTGGGCAAGCCACTCCTCCCCTGCTCTAGAGCAGTACCGCCCAACCCCCTGCCCCCAACCAAAGCCTTCTGCTTTCTCACAGTGCGAGAAGCAGAAACATAAAATGGTATTTATAATACCATTTTATGTTTCTGCTTCTCGCACTGTTAGAAAGCAGTGGGGCGACGCTCCTCCACCCACATGGAGGAGCCGCCGCTTAAACAGTAAGGCTGTTTTTAACTTATACTGTTGCTATTGGCTGATTTTAACGTCACCTAAATGTTTTGACTTGCTTCATTTACTGTGCATTTTTATTAAATTAAGAGAATCGGGGGCAGTTGAATTGGGATCTTTTTAAGGCTTCTTACCGGATGCTCTTTGCTCAGCATTTTTCCCACCGCCTGCAGCGTAATCACCGCACCTCTCCCCGGTCCACCACGGGTGTTCCCGTTTGTGTGGAGGGAGTTAGTGGCAACATCTTTCCTCACTTCCGGGCAGGGGTGGAGTCACAGGGTCAGCAGTCTAGCTGCTACCCGTGTCTACTTAAACCCATGCCTGCCCCGACGCGCAGCGGACGCGCCGCCGGCGAGCCGAAGGCGCGCCAAAGGCAAGCCCGTCTGCGCCTCTCCACGCCCATCCGTCACCAGGAGCCAGGACCCCGGACCCCTGCTCCTTGCAAATCAGGGGTTAGCTACCGACAGAAACTGTCTTACACAAGCACGGAGCTTTTTGCGCTATGATGGGTAAGCACTTCCAAATGTTCCTCTAAGACCCTCCCAGAGATGGAGGGACCCTTTGCATGTAGGAACTGCCAATTCCACAGCCTAGAATCGAGGCAGGAACATTTAGGCTCTCTGCTACCTGATCCCAGAAAGAGTCACTCAAACGTGGATCCAAACAATCCCCCCTCTCCCTCCTAACCCCTTTATCAGTAATTCTAGCCTGGGCTGGCACTGCTTTCTGGCAAATGTCAGATCATTGCCCAAGCATGCTATTGAAATCTGGGATTTGCTTTCTTCGGGGCACACCGATATTGGTTTTCTGACAGAAAACCTGGCTCAAACCTAGTTCCATCCCAGCTATCACGGTGGCAATCCCTGATGGCTACCGTATTCAAAGGCTTGATAGGCAGTCCAAGGTCGGCGGAGGTATAGCCATTGTTCATAAAGACTCTATTAATGTATCCAGACTTGAACAGTGCAGTGGCAATAATATAGAAATCCTTATTTTCAGAATCGATTTCCAATCTCACTATTGTTGGAAAGGTGCACTCATATACCGGCCCCCAGGCCCCCTCCAGGATTTCTCACTACAACCCATGGAACTAATTGCCCCTCATATTATCTCCACTAAACACTTCTTACTTTTAGGAGACTTCAATGTACATAGCGAGATTACCACCAATGTGGATACCGCGATGCTCTTGGCGGATCTAGCTGCCTTGGCACTAGAGAAGATCAATGTAGGTCCCACACATCTTGCGGGTCATACCTTAGATTTAATTCTGACCAACTCTCCCAACATCGGTTGCGAGGCCCCCTGCCCACTCACATGGTCTGATCATTCTCTACTTAGTTTTCAAATAAAAGGACCAAAAGCCACTTCCGCTTCCACCAAAGCCTCTTGTAGTCTTCGAAGACAATGGCATGAAATCACGGCAGATCGCTTCGCGGACACATTTCCAGTAAATGTCAACTTGGCATTAGGAAATATCGAGGATTGTCTGGCTAGTTACAACACCATAGTAGAAACAACTTTAGATTAATTGGCCCCTTTAAAATCATACCCCAATCTGACCAGACGCATGCATGCAGCATGGTTCTCGCCAGATCTAAGGAAGGAAAAAAGCCTCTGTAAAAAACTGGAAAGACGCTGGCGTCTCTCCCATGACGCAAACGATAAAAATAGGTATAAGATCTCTCTAGCCCATTATCATAAGAACTTAAAGAACGCGCGTAGAGCCCATATTGAGTCGCAATTTAATCAGGCGGGGGAATTCCTCTAAAGAACTCTATTGTATCCTCAATTCCTTCACGAATCCTAAGGCCTGTCACAATGAAGTAACTCCATCACAAGAACTCTGTGATAAGATAGCCAATCACTTTACTCAGAAAATTTAGTTTATTTATGATAAAATCATTAAAGATAGGGATCTGTTGATTGACACGTCTACCCTCTGTCCCTTACTTTCACCCAATGCGCATTCTCTGTAATGCTTTCCCCCTCTTACATCTGTTACTGTGGAGACTCTGTTGAAAACGGTTAAGTCAGGCTCCCCTCAGGACATTCTAACTGCCAAAGTATCCTCATTACTGCATAAACAGTTGTCATCTGCTATCTGCTCAATTCTCAATCTTTCCTTGAGCAAGTGCCATTTACCATCTGAATGGAAGACCGCCCAAATAATCCCTACCTGGAAGAAACCCAATGCCTCGCGGGAAGATCCATCTAATTATCGCCCCATCTCTCGGTTACTGTTTTTGTGTAAACTCTTGGAAAAACACATTAACAAACATCTCTCTGAGTACATTGAAGCAACGGGATGCCTCGACCCCTCTCAGTCTGGGTTTCGACCTAGGTTTATTACCGAGTCAGCACTGATTGCAGTCACTGACAAACTAAGACATTCCCTGGACAACGGACAAGCAGCACTATTGGTGCTGCTGGATTTGTCAGCGGCATTTGACACGATATCCCATTCCATTATTCTCAACAGACCGAGATATCGGAATCCACGGCTTAGCCTTTCAGTGGTTATCATGTTTTCTAACCCACCGTACTCAAACCATCAAACTCGGGGCCTTCCGATCCCAAACTTCGGAGTTGACCAAAGGAGTTCCACAGGGATCCTGTCTCAGTCCCACATTGTTCAACATTTACGTGGCTCCTTTAGCGGATTTACTCAGGGAACGGAGCTTCATTCCTATCTCATATGCTGATGACACCCAGCTTTTAATGGCTTCTGACAAAAACTCTCCCAACACCCAGTTGACCTTTTCAGAAGGCATGACAGCCATTGCTGCTTGGATGAGGAACAACTTCCTGCAGTTAAATGCAGGGAAAACGGAGATCATGTTATTTGGAGAAGCTCCTCTGCTCTGGTCCCCAGAATGGTGGCCCACCGAACTGGGTGCCTCCCCGGTTCCTAAAGCCGTGGTAAAAAACGTAGGCGTACATCTGGACCAAAAACATACGATGAAGGAGCAGGTCACTACCACCGTAAGCTCATGCTTCCATACGCTAAGCCTCTTACGGAGGGTTTTCCCTTTTCTCCCTCGGACAGTGCGTAAATCACTCTTCCAAGCATCAGTAGTTAGCTGTCTAGACTATTGTAATGCTCTTCTGATTTCAGCTAACGAGTCTTCCCTCGATAGACTTCAGGTGGTTCAAAACACAGCGGCCTGCCTTGTTTCTAACTCTCCTGCCAAGACCGCCTCTTCCCCGCTTCTTCAAGGATTACACTGGTTACCAATCCGCAAGCGGATCAGATTTAAGATCTGCTGCATTGTGCACAAGGCTCTAAATGGCAATGGCCCTAGCTACTTAGCAGATAGACTCACCAGTTACCAGCCTTCTAGAACACTCCGTTCAGGCTCTAAGTCGCCACTTCTGGTACCTTGTTTTAAGAAATCCCGCACAGGTGGGAAAGCCTTCTATTACCTAGCCCCCTCCTATTGGAACCAACTTCCCAGCCACCTTCGGAAATGCCCAGACTATTTTCTATTCCGAAAGCTCCTTAAAACTGAGCTTTTTTGAAAATCTCTTCCTCTCCCTAACTGTAGCACCTCCGTAGCGTGGAGATACCCCTCTGGGGGGATTCGGGCGCTTTACAAGATACAAATAATAATATTAATAATAATAATAATAATATATTTGCAACAAAAAAATGAAAACTAAAGTAAATATCGTGGTTGTCAAGGCCAGACTTATTAGGTTTGCTCTGGCTTTTTAGAGTGTCAGAAGAGACCGCCAACTATTTAGCAAGCAGAAGAATGCATATAATGGAGCTGGTTTGTGACTCTCTATCACTTCGAGGCTCACAGAGTCTGACCATGAGATACGCACGTCCAATCCAACTGCAGGAATGATTTATTGTTCCAGGGGGGGAGACCCTTTGCACCCGCACTGTGCCACGAGGCTTCATGCTACAGTGATCCTCTTATATGATGCAATGTCTTTCCCACAACTCATAAAATACTCTGATTTGGCACGTGCAGCTGGGAATCTTAGTGAAAAGGTTAATTCATTCAAGAACACAATTGCAGCAGCAGTGCACACTAACCTTTGGCTTCCAAATATGAAATCTTAAAAACATAAGACAGAAGCTTCCATGGTCTGAGCTCAAGCCCTCATTCCTAAAACTTTCTCTTGACAGACAACACTGTCTGTTTGCTTCCCCAACAAATGAGGATCTTGTCTCAGATTCTTTTGACCTACAAGAGGGTCTATCTGTGTATGTGGTCCCATAATCCTAAAGTGAAATATGCAATTTAGAAGACTGTATTCAGTAGAGAGGATGCAGGGTAAAACATCCAATTCTCTACTTATAAAAGGAGCATATTTGAAATCGTTAGTTTCAATGACTACATTTTTTAAAAGTTTTCATAAGAAAATGAAAAAAAATTTTAAAAAAAAACTTCAAATAGAGTACTATTTTTCCTTAATAATTATTTTCTAAAGGCTGAGCTTTTTTCCAAGCCCTGTTTCAGGGTCACTCATTTCTTTGCCTGTAAAACTCTGTTCGTCATTTTTTATACTTCTTTTGCCCTTTGCAATGTGGTTTGTTGAATGACCTCCCTTTATAGGTCTAATATGCCGTTGGTTACCTTTTTCTGTAGGGAGTGAACTCAAACGTACCAGGACAACAAAGTCGATAGATTGGATAAATATGAGAAATTAATAAATATCCTTTCTCAGTATTTTTTCAATTTTTAGAATGACTTTCAATGAAAATTCTTAACTTTTTTGCACTAGAGACTGGAGACTCTGAAGCACTTTTCCATGATAATGGCAGTAGTAATATCGGGTCCACCAGACACAAGCCATAAAGTTCACATAAAGAAGGTGAAATGCGGAGGAACCATAACTCCCCAGGTAATATTGCGTTTTTGCACGCACCCCTTTCCCAGACAGTCCCAGGCGAACTTATGCGCTCACTCTAACCTAGCCATGTGCACTGCTCAGTAAAATTGTCACGCAGTGGCGTAACAGGAAAGGATGCTCCCACCCCCCCCGTTGCAGAATTTGACGAGGGGCCCCAGTCTCCCCAATGGCGTAGCTAGACCTTTAGCGGCCCAGCAGGCCCCTGCATTTGCTGCCCCGCAGTGGGCGTTAGTGCGGGGGGGAGTGGGGGGGGAGGTTTGCTGGCGTTTACTGTGTTCACCACCCCGCGATGGCCACAAGTAAGAGCGGAGGGCGCCGCCCCCAAAATTCCCGCCCCCCCCTTGCTACGCCACTGTGTCTCTCATATTTCACAGATATTCATTGGCCTTAGCCTGAATGTGGGCCCCCTGGAAGGTGGGTGGGCTGGGCTGAAGGAGTAGGGCTCCCCTGCACCACAGGGGCTTGTGTTACGCCCCTGTTGCTCTGGGGTAAGTTACTTCACTGCAGCCCCTTGCGTTTTTACTGTTGGGCGATATTATTACAGGTTGGAATGGGGAGCTCCGCGCAGGCACAGTACTCAAATTCCTCCCACTTCCCCCATTTGTGCACGTGGTAATCCGAAATCAGGTGCAAACATCATTTGCACCTCCTCTTTGAATTTACCCAGGAATTTTAAATTTGGGCCTTTCACTATTGGAACTGAAACCTCCACACATAAAAGTCTGCAAGTGTTTATTCTACAAATGGAGATCTGATTATTCGATGCACAAATGCCACTTTTTCCACCTGCAGGTGAAACCTAGGTACAGAAAAGTTGCGTGAACCGGTACGCTATATGCAAATTTTCAATCGTTATAATTTATACATAAAAACAGCTTCCTAGCAACATTTTTTAGTATAAATTGAATTGGCTGCAACGTAGCAATTCTGACATGGTGTTGGCTTTGAGCCACAAACGAGTGTGTTTTGGCTCCAAGTCCGGCTGGTGCTGAGCCCAGCATACCAGGTGCCACTTGCTTGTTCCAAATTCTTCATCAAAAACAAGCCTTCCTATTTTAGTTCAGGTATTCTACATCCTTGCAAGCACTACTTGATTTGCAAAAACAAATAAATGAATAAAAGTAAGTGCAGGGGCCAAAAAGATTTCCTTAGTGCCCACTGCTGACAGTGCCGAACCCTGGGGTTGCGAAATACCAACGCTGCCTGGTCTTGACTTCACCTCGTGGTTTCTTTCTTCCACCACCCTACACTTCCTGTCCCTTTACCTCACTCTTGCGGGCTCTTTTTCACCCCTCCTGCTCCTTTATCCCTTTGTGATGGTTTTCCTATCTTTCTCCTTCCTTGTTGCTCTGGGTCAAAGTCTGATGATGAAAAAATCATAGCCCACAAAATAAAGTTTGTAGATTTATACAGTGTGGCATATCACCCATGAGGGTATCCAGGCGCTGCCCATGGGCACGGGGAGATTAAGTGATTTGCCCAGAATCACAGGATGTTGCGCCAACGCCAAGACTCGAACCCAGATCCCCAGCTGCCGAGTTGGCAGCTCTGGCTGCTGCGCCACATCCTCACTGGTGCCAGCCACCTGCAATCACCAGCAGAGATTAGGCACTGCTTGAAAGAGTCGAGCGTAACCTTCCTCTGCGAATGGGATGACCAACAGACAAATTGTGGGTGCGCAACCACAAAGGAGTGAACAAACCTTACCACTGCCATGTGCCCCTTGTGCTATTCTGTAACTCCTTATCAATCAAACAACATGGATAACCACACACAGTAATTGTATAATTAACAAAAATGTATGAAAATAGTCTTTTTTTTTTCTTTATTATGCATACAGGTGGTACCTTATTATCAGAGACAGCTTACTGGTTTTCCTAAACAGTGCACTATATAGGTGTTCTGTGTCTGAGGTGACTTCATTTACCAGCACTACCATTTGAGAAGATATAAAGCAATGATTGATTGGCAGCTGAAAAATGTGACTGGCAATTAAAAATTAAAAAAAAAAAAAAATCAGTAGTGCTTAATCTTTTTATTTTTTTAGCAACACCATAGTTTTGTCAGCACATGTCCCCAATATCAAAATATAACACTCCACCCCAGGCATGACAGAACTGGTTCCTGGAGCCCCAGGGCAGCCAGTGGTCACTAGGTCCACTTGTGACAGATGGAGATGTTTGCCACCGTTATCTTGGGTTCACGGTACTATTGGACCCCAAATTGGATCACCAAGTACTCACCTTTAGCACTTAACGCTCATTGGTCACGAGGCAGAGCAACCTAAAGCCTCCCCCACGAGGTGATAAGGGTTAATCACGCAAAACACAGTAAAACACCAAAAAAACACTTCATAACTTAATGACCATTTAGTGTTTAGCTTCTTAAAAAGCAAGTACTTTAGTACACCAAAAAACAAATTATTTCCATAAATTAAGGAACTCCCCATCTCCTTCTTGGTCAGAGATCTGACCCTAAATGTTTTATGGCATTTATGTGCTAAACTAATATATACATACAGGCACCTTAAATAACCTATCCCAAGAGAATGAAAGTAAAAGAACCCAGTTGGAGGGGACCATTTTACAAGTGGAGTTTAGCAGGCATCTATGCTTGCTTGAAGAAGACAAGTAAAAGGGTCTCTCCATTCACTAGATAACATGCTGCCGCCTCTGCTAATCCTTCAGAGTCTGGGTGGGCACTTCCTCAAAGAGGGGTACCCTTTGAGGGCCCCGTCGAACTCACAGCACCGCCCTGGGGTCTCCGTATATTTAGCAGGTAGGTCCTTGAGTGTCAGGTTCACCAGGACAAAATGACAAATGGCAGAATTTACAGAAACGTGACACCGAGCAGGACATCATAGTTGTCAAGAGCCAAGCATAGCATGGGGGACCTTCCATTCTAAGCCAGCATACATGGTCAATAACACTGTCCATGTGAGTAACACTGTCTAGCAGAACCGCATGGATTGTGGTGGTCATCAGGAGCACCAGCCCTGAATAAAATAATCCCACGAGCCATGCAGGCCTGCAGAAGGATGCTGTGACAGGCTAGGCTCTTGCATGATCCCGAACGTACAGAGGCTCCCTTAAGTATATAACAGACCATACACTACTGCAGTCCCTCTAGTCTCATTTACACAGTGCTGCAACCACTGTTCACGCTCACATACTTGTGCCTAAAGTCAGACAAATGCCCACCCACTCTTTCTCTCACTAGCACATTCAGTGATGGACACCCCCACTCAACAGTCAGACATCGGTCCATACAGTTTCTTTAACTTTCATCCAGGTGATAATTACCGTCAAACATTGAAGTGATACCTGATAGAGGTCATTCCTTAGTCACCATCTTCACCATCTATTAACCCCCAACAACTACTGTGCATGCAAGTCTATGAGTGAAGCAGGGAGGACCATGCCACTAGTCATTCTAAACAGGAACAGTTTAAAAATGTTCAAACAAACAGGCAAAATTGACTATATTGCCATTTTTGGTTCCCCGTGGACAGACAAATAGCTGTATATGCTCCTGAAAACATGACGGACTAGATTCACCTAATGACAGTGCTGATCATGATGCTGCCCCTTCCTCCCCCAGACATCTGCACCTTTGCAAAGCAAAAAGAAAAATGCATGGCCAAGTTCTGCACCAAGATACCCAATCAAGATCCATAGACCTCAGTCATGATCACTGGGGTACCGCCTCTAGGGCGGTGGAGCGTCGCCCCGTCTGCTACGAGCGCATCAGCTGCAGCAAACAACGTAAATTAGATAAAATGGTAATGGTCACTACCATTTCTATAAAGTGAAGTGCACTTGAGTACGAGGGCGGGGCCATTGCGACTTGCATTCAATTGCGCACTTCAGAGGCAGTAATATGTAAAATGTAACAGCCGGGCGGACTGCAGACAAAGGCTCCTAGGCTCACAAGGAGTGTTGCCTTAGTCTGCTCCGGCCAATCATGTCGCTACTCTCGTGCTGAAAACGGCATGAGAGCAGCTCCAGGATTGGTTAGGCTCGTGAAGTTCTGTGTCACCTCTCTCCCTGGTTTCTGGGAGCAGTCAACAGTGCCTTCTCCGAAGATGGCCGCGGAAACCGACGTTTTTAAATACTTTTGTTATCGGGTAGCATCTGTAACTATTTGGGGCATGAGAGCTTGCTTTCCCTAAATTTATTATTTAAGCTAGTTTTAGGTGCGCCACCCACCTAAGGTGGCTCTCTGTGGTTTTCGTAGTATTCCATGCAGGCCTTGGAGGTATACAGCGCTCCCTGCTTGTGTTTAATTGTCGGGTGGCATAAACTCTC
This sequence comes from Calotriton arnoldi, assembly GCA_963921515.1. Classification (NCBI taxonomy): domain Eukaryota; kingdom Metazoa; phylum Chordata; class Amphibia; order Caudata; family Salamandridae; genus Calotriton; species Calotriton arnoldi. The sequence goes on from CAWUFW010011972.1 coordinate 384,446, forward strand.
CTGTCTCATACTGTTTATGGCAAGATCTTCTGATAAAGGGCTCCTCTAGCTGTAGTTCATTTTCACATTTCTCAACTTTTCCCAATCTCTCCTCCACCAGCCAACGAGCTCTACCCCACCCAACTGTTTCTCCTTCTATAGTAGTGGACGCGCCTACGATTTGTGGTTTGGGCTGCACTGTTTGGAAAATCTCACACATCAACCAAATTAGGAATAACACCGACCGTATCAGCCGTTAATTGGCTGGCGAGAGCTGTGTATATCAACACTGTAATTAGTTAATCCAACTGCTACTGGAGCACCGCCAGTTGGCATATGATGGCGCCCCCTCCTTTAAGCTGTTTTTCCTGGGCAGGTGGGGGGGGGGGGGGACTGAACGTCTGGGAATACACACACCCATCAGTCTCTGTTTTTGCTGCTTTTCTCAATGTTTTGGCATGCATGCCAGCACCAAGTGTTTATCACCTTGTACACACAGCTCTTTCTTGTTAGACCATAGGAGAAAATTAATTCATGTGGCCACCTCACTTTTATACTTCACCACCACCCGTGTACGCAAGCTCGCATGGGACATACTGTTCAGGGACACCAGACTCTTCCTCACACCCGAGCAGACAAGAAAAGTCTCACTCAGTAGCAGTATCTAGGGAGAGGATGTGGCCTCACGGCCAGAGCTGTCGACTTTGTAGCTGAGGTACCAGGTTCGAGCCTCGACTCAGCATCCTGCGATTCTGGGCAAATCACTTAATCTCACCATGCCTACCAAAAATGAATGTGTCCTTGTGTAACTTAAATGGTGCTCATGTAAAGCACTCCAATACCTTCGGGTCGAGTTCGCGCTATATAAATCTGCCCAAAAAAAATCTCGCACATGGGAACGAAGTCTTCCGTCTGGTCAGCCTCAAAGCTTTTCACAGACATTTATGTCCTCTCACCCAAGGGACTTGCAACTTCTCTGCTAAAATGTCAGCTTGTTGTCCAAAATGTTCAAGTCCCACAGATGTGCCCAAGGAACCTCATTATGTCAGCCAGTTATTTGTCATGAGTGATTGCCCCCACTAAAATGGGTGGATGCAGCACAAGCTGGTTGCTGAAAGGAACTATCATTTGTAACTATTTGGTGCAGGAGAGCTTGCTTTCCTTAAAATTCATTATTTAAGCTTGTTTCAGGTGCGCTCCATGGTATTCCACGCAGGCCTTTGCAGTATGCAGCGCTCTGGGTGTTTACTTGGCGGGTGGCGTTAACTATCCTCGTCTTTTTTGTTCAATGAGGCTTCTGGGAGAAAATAAATGTTCAACTTTGAGATGCATGTGTATCTTGCCGTTTTCTCCTGAATGATGATCAGACATGCATCTACATCAGTGGTGTCCAGCGTAAGTCCAGGAAGGCCAGATCCATGTCAGATTTTCAGGTTGTCCATGTAAAATACATTTACGTCAATGAATATAAATGAAACACAGTCACATTGTGTGTCATTATCCTGAAAATCTAGCAAGGATCCAGCCGTCTGCTTCTATTTTGGGCATCCCTGCTCTAAAAGGTACCCTCTGAGCAAACATCTTTAAAGTTGCATTTTATTTACTGATGCTGCAATGAAATGAGCGCACATCTTCCACGCTACTTGTAACAATACAAATTATCCACATATGAAAACAGTTCTGTGCACAGCACATGCATTATATTATGTCAATCATCAAACTGTAAGCAGAGCCACTGGAATTATGCGGCAGGGGAGCACCAAATTCTGCAGCAGGTTTGACTAAATTATGCTGCAAGAAAAGTAAGTCTGGGCGGTGAACTCCGCTCGGCTCGCGGAGCTTGCGGCGTTTTCCGCACTCCGCGTTACGCGGAGCTTGCAGAGTTTTTTCCCTCACTAGTGTTCATCAACGTCAAGTTGGTGAGCACGAGCAAGGAAAATCCACCTCCCAGCGAGATTGTTCCTCGGTCGCGATCGTCAACATCAAGTTTGCGAGCATGAGCATGGAAAATCTACCTCCCGGTGAGATTTCTCAACGCGGGCGGTCAGATTCCTCATTGCGAGTGGTCGCGTATGCTTGTGACCGCTCGCGTTGAGAAACCGTCTGTTTGAGTTGAGAAAGCTGCTGCTCGAGTAAAAATCTACTCAAGCGGCAGAAAGGAAGCCGCGCCTGCTTCCGCTGTGCATGGTGCCGTTCGCGATGATTGCACAGTGCGGACAAGCACCTGGCACTTAAAATCACAGCTAACAGCATTTATCTAAAGAAACTTTTTTCTGCACTTCGCGGAACTCCGCCCAGGCTTAAAGAAGAGGCAAATTACGCAGCATAATGCTGCACTTTTTTACAGTATTGCTTCACTATTTTGTCTTTTTTACACATGGTAATACTGTGTGAGCAAAGATTTCACTTCACTAGTACCAGTTTAACAACCAAATGCAGAAATAACTTAAAGATGACCAGTTAAGCTTTACAAGGGGGCTTCCACTGCACTCAAACACATCTCCACGTTTTTAGTAACTTTTAATCTGTTTGAGGTAGAACTTTTTTTTTTGTCAAAATCTTCAGATTATGCAGCAGATGATGGATTATGTGGCAAATGCAGCAAATCCATAATTATGTGAAACAAGTGGCGGCCGCACAATTGCATGATTCTAGTTGCTCTGACTATAGGGTCTATCTCAATAAAGGCATAACCAATTAAAAGTGTAATTATAGAAACAAGCGTTTGAGGCCTCTACTGTAATACCAAAGTGCCCTCGGGCAAAGAAAGTGGGTGCAGACGTCCGTTGTGTCTCTTGGGCATTTTAGATAATATGGACCCTGATCCCTTAGAACTACTCTTATCCTGACATCAGAAATATCAAAATCACTCGAAAAACACATTTAAGTCACAAATGAAAATAGGTAAACAACCACAGCATGTGCATAAAGAGAACACCTTGGAAAAAGGTTGATGAATATGGCAGTTCTCTTCACTACACAGAGTAGGAACTTCTACTCAGACTTATCCTATCACAACTCAAAAAGAGAACAGAGGAAATACAACACGACACACATCCAGCCATGATTCACCATGTCATCCTACAAAAATGTCAACATGCACCTTCACTCACAAATATGCTAGGACAGGAGTTAAAATAGTAATTGAAAATCTGAGAATGAATTAAATCACTTTTGCTGATAAAACAGGTTGAAATCTTTCTCTTTGTGACTCGAGAACATCTGGCAAGATGTACACAAATTTATCCAGCTTATTCTTTCAGTCCACATATTTTTCCTGTCCATGTGGTTCTTCTATGATGCTACTCAGACTCAATGGAGAAATTTGGAAGTGACGAGCCTATTGACATGGCTAGCGATTCAAACTAAATCTGGCTAATAATTGCCCAAATCAGGTATGGCCTACAAAGGTGGAACCACCATTTCTGGAGTGACATTGCGGCCCAGGAGTGTGAGGGATGGAACCACCCTATTAATGCTGTTTATTTTACTATCCAACTACGGCTGGGAGCCCCCATCTTTCTTGTTTGCGTTAAGAACCATTGTGACACTAGGACACCAATGGCCCACATGCTGCTGGCTTCTCTCCCCCGTTTGTGTTTTGAGTTCTTCAAAATAGCTTATGCCATGTGAAATCTACTGGCACTGAAGTGGATTTATGTTGTTATGAATGCAAAAAAGAGTTAATTCCCATTTGTACATTACTCCAGGTTGGCTACTACAATATTACATGTCTATGTCTCTGTTGACTGTGTACTTAGCTTGCATAAGTTCTACTTCATTCACGAGTTCCTTAAGTCTAACATATGCACAGACAAGGGTCACAAAGCATGACCGCTACAGAAGCACCTACACTAGTAGAGTCTTAAAGGGGACATCCAATGCTAAGACAATAACAGTATTGTCCCAGTCCTGTATCTCTGATCATCACCAACAACAGGCATTATACAACGTTGCTTTGTTTTATGATGCCAGCTGGGTTTTTGAGATGTTTTACTGCGAGTTTGTTTCTGGTGATTTACCGGACAGGCTACACATTTAGACTGTTTGCTTAAAAATAACCCAGGTCTCTATGGAACAGCCCATTTGTATTGGATTGGTAGGGCTCAACACTTCAAATTAAAGATAGTAATACAGTTGACACCACAATATCTCCACACATGCCCGATCTTCAGATCGGTTGGCCCAGGGGTGGCGGGGGTCCCTTCTGCACTTTATACCTTGGGATCCTAGTAGAAAGGTGTTTCTAGCTAGCCTCTTTGGTTTTCAGAAACCCATCCAGTCTTCTACATCATGTGCCTCTAATCCCTTTGTGTACTTTTCTTTATTGGACGAGTGTAAGTGTGATATTTTGCAGTGTGCTATGCAATACAACTAACCCATGGGCCAGATTTTCATCCATTTAAGCAAGTGGATCCAGGCAGATGGTAGTGAGAGGGCTACATTTTCCTATTTCAACACAATGCACACACATGCTGTCAACCTCAATGCTTTACACCTTGGAATGCAATTTATAGTTTTCTTTAGTACAAACGAGGACCAGGGGAAAGGAAAGCTCTTTCCAGAAGACAAGAGACAAAGTAGTGAAATATAGAAGAACAACTAGTATATACATCTTTTTTAGGCCTTGCTACGTACAGGTTTACCTGCATGTTGGCAGGCTGTTACCTACACACTTGTGCACTTATCACGAGCAAAGGGCGATCCTAAGCCATTGTTTTCAGGGCGGTCTTAACTATTAAACTTCCTGCTTCTGATGCAATGGCTATTCTCCCTAGTCTCGTGTTTGTCCCATCTACAGGAGTATTCTGGCCTCACCCTGTTTTCATTAGATGAGTTGTATCCTTCAGCTGCTCATGTCTGAATTTTTTTCCTTTTTCTTGCTCCTCGTGCCATTTGCTTTTCATCACAGATGGCAGCAGAGCTGGGAGCTTCTGGTCTTTCTTCTTTTGGGTGCTTTTTTCCACTGATCCCTCTTTTCCCCTGTTGTGTCACATTGCTCCAGTACTTTCCCCTTTTCCTCACTCTCTCCACAGTTGACCTTGCACCCACCACTCCACTTCCCACTACAGGCCTCTCCCACGGATCCCTCTCTCTCCAATGGTCTCTTCCCTCTGTGTGCCTAAACAGAAGACACTGCAGAAAGACTGAATGAACTGCAGAATAGATACGTTTTTAAGGGGCTTTTGGAAGGATAGAGATGAGCTGATCGACTAGATTCCCAATGGTAGATTATTCCAAATTTAAGGTCCTAAATAGGACAAGGTCCTACGTTCAGCAGTGGGCTTCTTCACAAGAGGTACTACCAGGCTGACTGATGACGCTGAATCTGCGCTGCTAGGGTGAGTTTTTTGATACCATAAAAAAACTTGTACATCAAACTCAAGGTTTTAAAAACAACCCTCTCCTTCACAGAGAGCCAGTGCAGCTTATTTCTGGCCGGAGAAATGTGATCACTTATCTTCAATCCACAAACTACTCTTACAGCAAAAGTTTAAATTCTCTCCAAAGCTGTGAGAACGGGGAAAATTAATTTTTCTACTAAATCCAAGAATTAGTCTCACCTCCATGTTTTACACCACGTGAAGTTTGATTAGCAACTATTTAGGTATCACCACGTACATATGGCGTTACTCTCCGTCACATAGACAATCATCTTTGCACAGAGTGTTAAACTTTTTGCAACTGGTTTTGCAAATCATTCACTCTCTAAATTGGGCATTCCTGCCAAAAGGTCGGGTGCCCAATGACAGAACCCATGGAAAGAGCAGACCAGCTCCTTCAACACTTCAGAAGGAAGCCAAGAAAGAAAACTGCGCTTCTTTGATGTTACAGTTCACTTGAACACACGCTCATGTACCACAACCCAAGCTGAGACATTTTTAATATTCCCCTACCAGGTTTCCAGACAATTTACCCAGGGGAGCAGTAGTTGATTTGGAGGAGGAAGGTATAAGTCATTCTTTTGGCCAGACTTAAAATATTTCAAACACAGTTTAGTTTCCTCTTATTATTTAATGCAAACAATACTGTCGCCGCCTCGAGGGTTGTGGATTTGATGAACGGATAATAGACCATCACAGGTGCCTAGACTCTGAGAAAGATACTATTTTAGCGGACTGCAACAGACATATCCTTCCTGTAACAGGACACTCCGAGTACATCTGGTTCAGTCCGTGAACAGAGAGGAAGCTATGGTAACAGACGTAAAAGGCCTGGCTAAAAATGTAACACCTGGTTCTTGTTTCAGCAAGCCTTAGGTTTAGGTCATGAGGTTATATACTGTACTGTTTATTGTATTTAGCTCTGACTTTTGTCCTACTGTAGTCAATTCCCTAACCCCATCCTTGTATTTTGCCTTTGCCTATACTGTACGCAACGTGTTTATCCATGTAAAGCGCTCTGATACCCTAACGGGTCATGTTCGCGCTATATAAAACCTCAAATAAAATAAAATGATGAGCAAAGACCTAAAGTTGCATTATTAGCATTTACCACTTAGTTAGGTACCAGAATTTGTGGCTTAAATTCCCAAATCTTTATTCACATACTCAAGATTAGTGGCTTTTTGAATACATCTTCCATTTACCATTTCAGAAAATTCACCAACTTTTTTTTTTTTTTATTCATTTTCAAATACATGGGCAAAGAAACAGGTAAAGGCACATTAGCATATCACTGATCAATACATCCTTAGCAGTTACAAATCTAAACATCCACCTCACGCCCTGAAGATTTAACAGATTATGGTACATAAGTGGGCCTTGGATGTCCAGAGTAATACATTTATGACACAAGTCAGGCCCGAACGACTGGGAGCACATGTATATTGGGCAAGTTGGTACCTTGAGGGAGAAATTGTGACCGGGGAGGTCCGTAAGAAATCCTGTGTCACCACACAGTCTGTGGGAGTTTACGCGTCAGCCAGAGGGTGTGTCAGCAAGTACTCCGTAAGGGGCCCCCAGTAATCGCGGGGGCGGGAGGAAAGAGGGAGTAGCTCAGCATAAGTATATATTTGTTCCTGCCAGAAAACCATATCCCGCAACCACTCCTTAAATTTGGGCGCTTTACCCCGCCCCCATTTGCAAGCCACTCGTCTCTTGGCCAAGAGGAGGCTAAAGGAGATGAATCTCCGGTAAGGTGCGGCAATTGTTTTTGTGTAGCCTAATAGGGCAATGAGGGGGGTGCGTGGAATATTCATCATGGACATATGATCCAGGGCTGTAAGCACTTGGTCCCAGTATTCCTGGACAACAGCACAGCCCCAGGCCAAATGGAGGAAGTCTGCGTTAGCTGCACCACACCGGTCACAGCTATCGTTGTCTCGGAGCTTATATCGGCAGAGCCGAACCGGGGTATAATATGTGCGACGAAGAAATTTATAATGCAATATACGGAGGCGACTACTAGAAGTGCTTTCTTCAGTCTGCATACAACAGTAAAGCCACTGCTCATCAGTTAAGGGAGTACCTATTTCAGCCGACCATTTGTCTCGGGCAGCGTCCTGCGCAAGAGTCCGAGTAGTGGAGAGGGTGCGATAAAGTGAGGACACAAGGTGTGAGGCCCCATTGTCGTGGAGTGTAAGGCGCAGCGCGACAGTCTCCTGCGGTTCCTGGGGAAAATCATGTGTGTGTTCTTTAATGCCTTGGCGAAGGCGAACGTATAAGAAAAGATCCATTGGAGATGGCGAAGTCCCAGAGAAGAGCTGCTGTGATGTGCGGAAACGGCCATTAAGGTAAAGGTCTCCCCACGTTGTGATCCCATATTTAAGCCGAGTTTTTTTAAAAATTCCCTCTTGTAGGAGGGGTATTTTCGGATGATACACTAATGGCAGGTGAGGCGAATAGAGCATGGCAGTTCGGGTGCGCTTAGAGATGGCCTGCCACGCCCGTATAGTGTTGGTGACTGGCGATGAATCGTCAGTGCGCGGTGGGACAACAGCAAAGAGTGCGCCGGCAAGCGGAATAGGATCAGATAACCACTGCTCTGTCGCTATTTGTGGCATGTATCTGGGAGGGTGGAACCAATAATGGGCGTAATGGGCCTGCGCGCAGTGATAATAGAGCTCAAAGTCCGGGACGTCGAACCCCCTTGTGAATATGGCCGAGTGAGCGTATCCCACTGGACCCGAGGCTGCTTGCCGCCCCAGGTAAGACGGATTAATTCAGAGCGGAGGAGAGCGAAGAAATGTCGCCCCGGATGTACCAGTATATTTAAAAACAGATAAAGGAGTTTGGGAAGGAGGACCATTTTTATGAGGGAGATACGCTCTGCGATAGACAGCGGCAGGGCTATCCATCTCGTGACACTCTCTCGAATGTTCTCCACAGTACGCCCATAATTCAGGCGCAGCAGTTCCTCGCGGTCAGCAGTGACCTGTATCCCCAAATATCTCACCTCCTCCTCACACCACTCGATGGGGAAGTCTGGAACAAATCTGGCCACGGATGGAGTGAGAGGGAAGATCTGAGACTTGGACCAATTAATATTCACTCCCGAAAGCCCCCCGAATCGGACGAACTCTCGGAGCAGCGGGCTAAGATTAATTTGGGGCTCTCTCACATAAAGCGTCACATCGTCCGCATATAAAGAGATGAGAATAGGACGGATCGGACATTGAAGTGCCGAGGCGAAAATGAGGGGGGAGAGTGGACATCCCTGGCGCGTGCCTCGAGTGATGGGGAATGGAGATGAGGAGTGGCCATTAATGAGGACTTGAGCCTCAGGATCAGTGTATAGGAGCCGAACCCAAGAAAGAAATCCCACTGGCATTCCCATGTTTTGAAGAGTGACGAAGAGGTAGTCCCATTCCACCGAATCGAACGCCTTGGCAGCATCGAGAAAGATGGCGGCCATGGGCAGTTCTGGATCTACCGATCGTAATATGGAGAAGAGGGTGCGTAAGTTGTGTGTTGTTGCGCGACCAGGGATGAATCCCGCTTGGTCCGGCAGGACTAGTTTCTCCATAAGGAGACTGAGGCGGTTAGCTAAAAGTTTCGCTAGTATTTTGGCATCCGTATTTATAAGGGAGAGGGGCCGATATGAGTCACAACAATCGGCGGCCTTGCCGGGCTTCAAAAGAGAGGAGATCAAAGCCAGCCGCATAGAAGAGGTGAGACGACCCAATTCCTGAGCTTCATTGAAAACTTGTTTGAGGACAGGTAGAAGTTGAACAATATAGGTTTTGTAAAAGTCGATGGGTAGGCCGTCCGACCCAGGGGCCTTCCCCGACTTCATTTGCATAATGGCAGTATGTAATTCATCGTTCTCAAAGGGTGCAGCCAAAAATTCCCTTTGGGAGTCGCCCAACCAGCCAAGGGTTATGTCCTGTAAGAAAGGGGTAAAGTCCGGAGACTCCCGGCGACCGCTACTATATAAGTCAGCGTAAAAGGCGGTGAAGGTGCGGAGAATGTCCCGGCTGTCTCGGTATCGCACACCAGAGGAGTCTTTAATTTCTAGGACATAATTTGAGAAGCGTGGCCGGCGAATATCCTGCGCAAGAGCTCTGCCCGGGCGCCCACCCTCACCATATCTACGCGCTGTGTGGTACTTTCCACGGAATTTCGCCTCTGACTCAGCAGTATGATTGTATTCAGATAGCTTATCTCGAAATGTCGCCAGACGCTGTCCGGAACTGTTCCCCCAGAGCTCACTCAAGTTGTTTAAGCTCTGTTTCAAGCGACTGAAGAGTGCGACGGAGATCGCGCAAAACGCCGAAGCTTTTGGCCATGCAAGAGCCTCGAATGGTGACCTTAAAAGCCTCCCAGACTGTACCCAGCGTGGAGACAGAGCCTATGTTGGCACGGAAGAACTCAGTGATTTCAGTACCGATCTCATCCCTAAATACGGCATCTAGCAAGGCCTCCGGCCTAAGGCGCCACATTATAGGAGAAGCGAGTGTGTCGGGAGGGGTCAGCGAGATGAGTACTGGAGAATGGTCGGAAAGAGTTCGGGCCAGATGTGATGCGTGTGTGACCCATGAGATCGCCCCGCGCGAGATCACCCAATAGTCAAGTCGGGCCCAAGAGGCGTGTAGCGCAGTGTAGTGAGTGCCTTCCCGCCCATCCGGGTGCATATGTCGCCATATGTCCGTAAGGCCATGTGCTTCAAGTATGCCCGACAATGCCTCGCGTTTCCGCGTGTAATGTTGGGGGAGCGTGTTGGATCTGTCCACAGAAGGGCAGAGGGCTGTATTAAAATCTCCCCCCCAGATAACGTGAGTAGAGCCTACTTGGATGATGCGCCCCCAGAGCGCAGTATAAAAATCAGGGTCATCTATATTAGGCCCGTAGCAGCACACCAGCGTCACCGACTGAGAACCCAGCATCCCCCACAGAATGCAACTGCGGCCTGACGCGTCTTGCTGCGCACCTCCCAGGATGAAGGGAACCCCCCGTTTTATGAGGATTAGTGTGCCCCTAGAGTAAGTGGAGTAGGAGGAGAACGCTCGAATCTCCGTCCACCTGTTGGCAAAGGCGGGGTCGCGGGTGGGGTCCAGGTGTGTCTCTTGTAACACTGCGATGTGGACATGATGACGATCCAAGTATGATAATACCTGCCTACGTTTCCGGGGGTCCCCAAGGCCTCTAACATTCCAGGTAACTAGATTAAGTGTCAATGGTCTATCGTGAGTGGACATTCAGCCGTGTAGCATTTGCAAATATCGTGTGATCTGCCGTGTAAGGACGAGGAGATATCTTCAAGTGTTGAGCCCGCAATTGCCCTTGTACAGTACATTTTATACATAACAATAAAACAAAATCCCAGTACCACCCCCACCCACATCGGCACCCCAATCGTACTGGTATTATGGATCCCACCCATCCCTAAGGCTGTCAGTTGCAACCGTGCAAAAGAGCGGGAAGTGGACATGGAATACAAGGCGGAACACCCACGTGGGGGTGCGCTAGTGGGCAACGAGAACCTCCCTCACCCCACAAGAATGAGAAGGAAAACCAGAGTCCCGATGACTATGGAGTCAATCAACAGGGACGTGGGGTGGGGTAGGGGAGGGTGCCTGGCAGCATATTAATCAACAGTTAAGAGTGCAACTAGTAACTATAAAGGGAGGCGTGGGCCCTTAGGTAGTACTAAACAGTTACATAAAAGAATTGACAGCACTTATCTGACCAGAGCGGCGAAGCTGGAGAATCCGCCATTCCCTTATGAGGGTACAGAGTCCTTGCCCTCGACAATTAAATGTGGTCACTGCAACATGACTGGGCGACAAACACCCAGTAACCAACTAGGAGACCCTTCACAATAACATTTCTATCACGCAAGGTGTCAAAGTCATCTGGAATAGTGAAGACAGTCTCTCAGCCGCAACCCAGTTGGGGGGATTGGGACAGTCATTCTTGCGAGTGTTGCGAGGGAGTATTCTTCTTGAGATCACGAATAAAGTCATCCACCTGCCGCTCCGTCGTGAAGAAGTAATGTTTACCATCATGTATGATGCGCAGGCGAGCCGGGTACAGTAGGGCATACTCAATTTGCAGCTTACGTAGCTTTTGCTTGGCCGGTAGTAACTTGCGGCGGGCCTCCTGCACTATCATGGTAAAGTCAGGGTATAAGGAAATATTGACTCCATCAAACTGCAGTTGTTGTTTCTCCCTGGCAAGTTTCAATGCTGTGTCCCGGTCTCTATAATTAAGGAGCCGGGCAATTATCGGTCGAGGGTTCGCACCAGGTGGAGGTCTAGGGCCCAGGGATCTGTGCGCACGCTCCACTATAAATTGTGAGGAGAAGGCATCTCTGCCAAATGTGATGCTCAGCAGGCGTTCGATAAAGTCTTCCATCCGTCCCGTGTTTGTACTTTCAGGGACTCCTGTGACGCGTATATTATTGCGGCGACTGCGGGCCTCCAAATCCTCATTTTTCGCCGCAATCACCTTTAACAGCTTGTCCATTTGGGTCACCTGCTGAGTGACTGCAGTAGTAGCGTCTTCGTTGTCCGAAATCCGTTGCTCAACCTCCTTAAGCTGTTCGCCGTGTTTGTCAACTGTTAAGACAATGTAGTCCATGCGGGCATTCATGGAGTCCATTTTGGTGGAGAGTTCAGTGAGGCTATGCTGCATGGCTAATAGGAGGGTTTTTACTTCGTCAGCTGGGGAGGGCAATGGGCCCGAAGCCTGCCCATCTGGATTCTGCTCAAGCTCTTCAACCGCCGAGCGCGTGACCGCCCTCTTCGTCTCAAAGGGGAGCTTGGATTGCTTGCCATCAAGTTTCCCCATGATGGAGTGTATCGTTGGATAGTTCACATGAGAAAAAGGCGACGTTTGGGGGGGCAGCTATAGCCGTAGTCGTCAGCCAATTAGATCAGACAGTGATCCCAATCTCAGCAGATACAAGTAGGCACCAAGTCCTCCAAGGTGCTATGGATGGGAAGCCGCAGCACCTTCCACCCCCTTCACTAGGCCCTAGGCTCTCCGGCCATGCAGCGCGCACCCAGCGCAAAGGACAATGAGGGACGGCAGCGCGCCAGAGGAAGTACCAGACACCCGTCGAGCCTCAATCAGCCTCCATGTCACAGGGTAGAGTACGGGCGGAACAAGCAAAGGGAGCTTCAAGTACAACCACCTCTCACGCGCAGGAGGGCGCCGTCATCACAGCATGACCGTGGCGGGGAGCATGTTCGTGAGCATGTCGAGGTAGTCTCTGTCAACTGCGCCACGTCTCGGGGGGGGGGGGGGGGATGCCGCCACAGTTCCGCACGGTCCCCCACCACTCAGGTAGATCAGGGGAAGGAAGTCCAGCAATGACCCGGCCCCCCAGGACCCTCAAGCCACGGAGCGTGAAGAGGGCAGCCTCGCAGCAACAGCACCTCCCAGACCTCCGAGAACACCCGGGCACCCGAGACCAGGCCGGCACCGCCGGGTCGGGCAAAGCTATCGCTGCGCTTTTCCCAGGATTAAGGGTCCGCACACTCACCACCTGCTAGTGTCCATGCACGCGGCCCACCTGGCATCGGAGTTCCCCCTCAGCAGCGCGGCAGGGGTCGGCCGTCTGGGATCCCGGCCCGCGACCAGCGGCCCAGATGCCACGTGGAATCCCCGACGCTCTCCTGGTACACTAGCCGCCGGCAGAGTCCAGTACATACGTCCGCCCACCCGGGCGCGCCTTCCCAGCCCAGCACTCCGCCTGCCGAGGGTTCCCAGAGATGCCACAGGTATCGGAGTGATGCCGCTTATCTCAGGAAAGTCATTGGGCCATCAGAATAGCTGTGTTGCGACTCCAACTGAGGATAATTATCGGATATTGCTGCCGGGCGTCCAGAGCCTCACTGGTGCGCGGCCATCTTGGTCGTGCGCCACCTAGCGCCCTCGAAAATTCACCAACTTGGCAGAATTTTGCACAGTAGTAAGTTTGGCAAAGGGGCTACTGGGAATGTTGGGAAACCCACAAAGCCGTAACTTGGTAGGTGTTGATAATATTTCCCACCCTATTTACACACATGTCACTGTAGTCTTGAACAAGCATTGGCATAGCCAATAGGTCTCGCCTTTGGGACCTTATGTGTTTAGCCAGAACTTTTGGCTATGTTGTAGAGCATTGTGGCTGCTGTGCATTATGTTGAAAAGTTATAATAAAAAGTGTTAAGCATTTTTGTTACCTTTATACAAACCAAGACGACATTGTATACAACTGAACAACCTGATTAAAAAAAGATTTTAACATAAAAAATGTCTTCTAGTTTTTTTGTACTTGCACTGCTGGCAACTTCTTCCTGCCTGCTCTCATGCTTGTTTGCTATAATTTTTTTTGTTATGGGGGAGCGGGACATAAATAACGGGGGAGTGGAGGTTGGAAAACAGTAATTTAATTAGAACACGAGCAGCGGACGGACACTAGGGGAGAATCAACAGATGCCAGATTCCGAGGGCAGACTGACATGATGCTTAGGTGATGTTTAGTTGATGCTTAGGTGATGTTTAGGTGGTGCGCTGATGCAAAATAGTGGTGGTGAGTGATGTTTGGTTCTCAGGTGGTGCCACTATATGGTGTGGATTGGAGGTACGTTGTGGATTGTGGAGTTGAAATATGTTCTTTGGTGTGTAATTATGTGGTGTGTATTGGAAATGTGTGGAGTTGAATTGTCTGCCCTGGAACTGTGGTGTTGAGTGAAATTATGCTTAGTGAAATTGTGTCATGGTGTGGAGTGCATTTATGTTGATTAGTGGTATGTGGCATAGAGTGCATTTATGTGGAGTGCATTTATGTTGCATTGAGTAGAGTGCAATTATGTGGCGTGTAATTATGTGGCACTGAGTGGTATTATGTGGAGTGTATTTATGTTGCATTGAGTAGAGTGTAATTATGTAGCGTGTAATTATGTGGTACTGAGTGGTATGTGGAGTGTATTTATGTTGCATTGAGTAGAGTGTAATTATGTGACGTGTAACTATGTCGCACTGTGGTATTTTGTGGAGTGTATTTATGTTGCATTGAGTAGAGTAATTATGTGGCATGTAAATATGTGGCACAGTGGTATTATGTGGAGTGTAATTATGTTGCATTGAATAGAGTAATTATGTGACATGTAATTATGTGGTACTGAGTGGTATTATATTGAGTGTATTTATGTTGCATTGAGTAGAGTAATTATGTGGCATGTAAATATGTGGCACAGTGGTATTATGTGGAGTGTAATTATGTTGCATTGAATAGAGTGTAAATATGTGACATGTAATTATGTGGTACTGAGTGGTATGTGGAGTGTATTTATGTTGCATTGAATAGAGTGTAATTATGTGACATGTAATTATGTGGCACTGAGTGGTATTATGTGGAGTGTATTTATGTTGTATTGAGTAGAGTGTAATTATGTGGCTTGTAATTATGTGGGACTGAGTGGTATGTGGCGTGTATGTGGCGTGTAATTATGTGGCACTGAGTGGTATTATTTGGAGTGTATGTTGCATTGAGTAGTGTAATTATGTGGCGTGTAATTATGTGGCACTGATTGGTATTATGTGGAGTGCATTTATGTTGCATTGAGTAGAGTAATTATGTGGCGTGTAATTATGTGGTACTGAGTGGTATGTGGTGTATTTATGTTGCATTGAGTAGAGTGTAATTATGTGGCGTGTAACTATGTCGCACTGAGTGGTATTTTGTGGAGTGTATTTATGTTGCATTGGGTAGAGTGTAATTATGTGGCACAGTGGTATTATGTGGAGTGTATTTATGTTGCATTGAATAGAGTGTAATTATGTGACATGTAATTACGTGGCACTGAGTGGTATTATGTAGAGTGTATTTATGTTGTATTGAGTAGAGTGTAATTATGTGGCTTGTAATTATGTGGTACTGAGTGGTATGTGGGGTGTATTTATGTTGCATTGAGTAGAGTGTAATTATGTGGCGTGTAACTATGTCACACTGAGTGGTATTATGTGTTGTGTATTTATGTTGCATTGAGTAGTGTAATTATGTGGCATGTAATTATGTGGCACAGTTTTATATGGAGTGTATTTATGTTGCATTGAGTAGAGTGTAATTATGTGACGTGTAATTATGTGGTACTGAGTGGTATTATGTGGAGTGTATGATGCATTCAGTAGAGTGTAATTATGTGGAGAGTAATTATGTGGCACTGTGGTATTATTTGGAGTGTATGTTGCATTGAGTGCAGTGTAATTATGTAGCATATAATTATGTGGCAATGAGTGGTATTATGTGGAGTGTATTTATGTTGCATTGAGTAGAGTAATTATGTGGCGTGTAATTATGTGGTACTGAGTGGTATGTGGAGTGTATTTATGTTGCATTGAGTAGAGTGTAATTATGTGGCGTGTAATTATGTGGCACAGTGGTATTATGTTGAGTGTATTTATGTTGCATTGAATAGAGTGCAATTATGTGACGTGCAATTATGTGGTACTGAGTGGTATGTAGTGTATTTATGTTGCATTGAATAGAGTGTAATTGTGACGCGTGATTATGTGGCACCGAGTGGTATGTGGAGTGTATTTATGTTGCATTGAGAAGAGTGAAATTATGTGGCTTGTAATTATGTGGTACTGAGTGGTATGTGGAGTGTATTTATGTTGCATTGAGTAGAGTGTAATTATGTGGCGTGTAACTGTCACACTGAGTGGTATTTTGTGGAGTGTATTTATGTTGCATTGAGTAAAGTGTAATTATGTGGCGTGTAATTATGTGGCACAGTGGTATTATGTGGAGTGTATTTATGTGCATTGAATAGAGTGCAATTATGTGATGTGCAATTATGTGGTACTGAGTGGTATTATGTGGAGTGTATGTTGCATTCAGTAGAGTAATTATGTGGCGTGTAATTATTGTGGCACTGAGTGGTATTATTTGGAGTGTATGTTGCATTCAGTGCAGTGTACTTATGTAGCATATAATTATGTGGCACTGAGTGGTATTATGTGGAGTGTATTTATGTTGCATTGAGTAGAGTGTAATTATGTGGCACTGAGTGGTATTATGTGGAGTGTATTTATGTTGCATTGAGTAGAGTGTAATTATGTGGCGAGTAATTATGTGGTACTGCGTCGTATGTGGAGTGTATTTATGTTGCATTGAGCAGAGTAATTATGTGGCGTGTAATTCTGTGGCACAGTGGTATTATGTGGAGTGTATTTATGTTGCATTGAATAGTGTAATTATGTGACGTGTAATTATTTGGTACTGAGTGGTATTATGTGGAGTGTATTTATGT
The DNA here is from genome assembly GCA_963921515.1 of Calotriton arnoldi. Lineage (NCBI taxonomy): Eukaryota > Metazoa > Chordata > Amphibia > Caudata > Salamandridae > Calotriton > Calotriton arnoldi. The sequence continues at coordinate 401,112 of CAWUFW010011972.1, forward strand.
TGCATTGAGTAGAGTGTAATTACGTGGTGTGTAATTATGTGGTACTGAGTGGTATTATGTGGAGTGTATTTATGTTGCATTGAGTGGAGTAATTATGTGGCATGTAATTATGTGGTACTGAGTGGTATTATGTGGAGTGTATGTTGCATTCAGTAGAGTGTAATTATGTGGTGTGTAATTATGTGGTACTGAGTGGTATGTGGTGTATTTATGTTGCATTGGGTAGAGTGTAATTATGTGGTGTGTAACTATGTCGCACTGAGTGGTATTTTGTGGAGTGTATTTATGTTGCATTGGGTAGAGTGTAATTATGTGGCACAGTGGTATTATGTGGAGTGTATTTATGTTGCATTGAATAGAGTAATTATGTGACATGTAATTATGTGGCACTGAGTGGTATTATGTGGAGTGTATTTATGTTGTATTGAGTAGAGTGTAATTATGTGGCTTGTAATTATGTGGGACTGAGTGGTATGTGGCGTGTATGTGGCGTGTAATTATGTGGCACTGAGTGGTATTATTTGGAGTGTATGTTGCATTGAGTAGTGTAATTATGTGGCGTGTAATTATGTGGCACTGATTGGTATTATGTGGAGTGCATTTATGTTGCATTGAGTAGAGTAATTATGTGGCGTGTAATTATGTGGTACTGAGTGGTATGTGGTGTATTTATGTTGCATTGAGTAGAGTAATTATGTGGCGTGTAACTATGTCGCACTGAGTGGTATTTTGTGGAGTGTATTTATGTTGCATTGGGTAGAGTGTAATTATGTGGCACAGTGGTATTATGTGGAGTGTATTTATGTTGCATTGAATAGAGTGTAATTATGTGACATGTAATTATGTGGCACTGAGTGGTATTATGTAGAGTGTATTTATGTTGTATTGAGTAGAGTGTAATTATGTGGCTTGTAATTATGTGGTACTGAGTGGTATGTGGGGTGTATTTATGTTGCATTGAGTAGAGTGTAATTATGTGGCGTGTAACTATGTCACACTGAGTGGTATTATGTGTTGTGTATTTATGTTGCATTGAGTAGTGTAATTATGTGGCATGTAATTATGTGGCACAGTTTTATATGGAGTGTATTTATGTTGCATTGAGTAGAGTGTAATTATGTGACGTGTAATTATGTGGTATTGAGTGGTATTATGTGGAGTGTATTTATGTTGCATTGAATAGAGTGTAATTGTGACGTGTGATTATGTGGTACTGAGTGGTATTATGTGGAGTGTTTTTATGTTGCATTGAGTAGAGTAATTACGTGGCGTGTAATTATGTGGTACTGAGTGGTATTATGTGGAGTGTATGTTGCATTCAGTAGAGTGTAATTATGAGGCACTGAGTGGTATTATGTGGAGTGTATTTATGCTGCATTGAGTAGAGTGTAATTATGTGGCGTGTAATTATGTGGTACTGAGTGGTATGTGGAGTGTATTTATGTGTTCCATCCTTTCTCACATCTCCTGAACACTGTGCCTGACTTCTTGGAACCTGTGTTGCTTCTGAGCCGGTTTCTTTTCATTTAAGACTGTTGCACGTTGTTGCACAGCTTTAAACACTATTCTCCCCGAACATTAAACGTTTTAGTGTTTATTTTTTTTTAAAGGGGCCTTTTGAACTGGCATGAGCTCTAAGTATCAAAGAGGGAGAAAAACAAAGTTTAAACAAGCACGGCCGCGAAAGCGTGCTTTCATTATTGAAAGCCACACGCAAAGGCCAATAGAATGTGTGGGAGTTAACAAACTCACACGGAGAAGTTTAGGAAAAAGTGTGGAGTGCTCACAAGAAGCCTCCCATAGAGCAGCGCATGAGCGCTGCGCTAGGCTCGACCTAAAAAGGGCAGGTTGGGATTTGAAAGTTCCAAAAATACCACCATATTTTCAGGAAGTTCTGCTGAGGCTTTCCACATGTAAAAAAGATGGTCAATGGTGAGGGCAAAAAGTAAAATTTGCAAATGTGCATTTTGCAGGGACTTACTCCTGGAGATTATGTGCTGCTCGTATTGAGTCTTGAAACTGCACAAGATCCTAGAGGCGAGGACAAGCAGCACAGGATTTGGGTGGGGGAGGGGGGAGCGGTACAGGGTCCGGAGAGAGAGGCACATCGCCCAGGGAGAGCAAGTCTGGGTCCAGGGGAACCAGTGCAGATTCTGGAAGAAGTAGCATAGAGTCTGGAGGTAACTAGCTGGACACAGGGTCAAGGGTGAGGGGTCAGAGGTGAGCAGGGTCCAGTCAAAGGGTGGTCGATGGGGTATAGCAAGGGGCAAGCTGCAAGGGGCAGAAAAAAGTCAGCACACCAGGGACACCAAGCAATGCACTGGGCAGGATAAAGACAACACAACAAGTACTGTATCATGCAGCATCATGGGGTGTGGGGCAGAGTCAGTGCAGTGGGCCCAGTGAGGTGACCCATCTGTGACACTCCTGGCAATGAAATTTGCCTCAGAAGCAGATGCAGAACAGTGACTAGAACCGCACACGGTAAGTACAAGGAGGGAGGACAAGTGGGGTTAATGCAGGAAGCTGGTGATCGGATGACAAATGGTGAGGGACAAGGGCCAGGGAAAAGAAGGCAGAATGGACCCGAAGCAAAGGGACAAAGTACCATTAAGTATCAGTAGCTGAAATGGGCCAGTGTCTGGGAGATGCCAGCGTCTCTATTAGCATCACTTTCCTCTAGTCTACAGAAGATCCCTCATGTCCTGTGCAGGCAATGGTTTGGCTATGGTTACAAGATAGGAGGCAGGCAGTTGCCTTAAGTGGATCAATCATACTACACATCCCTAACTGGACACTTCACTGTCCATGTAGAACAATGACAGAATTTCTTTTCTTGGGCAATGTCAATGGTATGCAAGGAATTTGTGGTGAAACCAGCAGTTTATGCCTAGTGGCTACGGCAGGCATGTGAGCCATACCATCCATCAGACATCGTGGCCAATAAAGGCCAAAACATCTGGACTTGAAATCCAAACAGGGGCAATTTAAAACACCCATCCTTCAGAGGTCTCTAATTGAGTGCTTTTAATTTGGACAATGGTAACACCTCTTCTGAGTGGTGGGACTTTGGTGAAAGATGAAAAACCCTTTATTATTATACTACATCTGGACAGGGCTGTTAATATGACAAGGCAAAACAAGGAAGCCGATTGCTTCTCGAAGCACCAAATATGGCTTGACTGCCAGGGAGCGGGCAGAAAAATCTCTTTGCCCAGGGTGCGGAAACTCCTTGAATTGGCTCTAATTGTGGCTGTCCTATCCAAATCCGGAATCAGTTCCCAAAAGAATAGATTGCATTCCTAGCATGTGCAGACTAACATTTGTTGTGACTGTTGCTAAGTCTAGATTTCATCGCCTCAAGCTGGCATCAACATCAAACAATCGCTTATGGGTTTTACTTGAGGAAGCGGAGATTGGCTGGCATCCGCACCAGAAAGAGGTGAGAAATTACTCTTCGTGAGAGAAACACATAATAGCAATGTCAAAGCTAATGCACACACATTGTCGAACCTATAGTTGTCCTTTCACAGCCAATCACCAGAAACCACTCTGGAGCACTTTCCCTAATTCAAATCAATGTGAGACACCTAAAGAACCCGACCACAGTCTGACAAATCTACATACAGTTATAGGTGAACCAAACAAGGAAACTACCAAAGCTTTATTCTTTTCAGAATCTTCTTCTAATCGGTTGGTTGACTTTAGAGATCAGGTTGTGCCCTTATTTGGGCACAGCAGAGTATAATGTGTATTCACCTTTTTAGGCTTTGCCTACAGTCAGCTTTAGCAGTTTGGTGAGAGCTACTGTCCCCATAACAAACGCCACCCACATATGCATCCATACATACATATATACATACGTATACATGAATATACAGAAAGGCAAAAAGGGACTTGGACAGCCTGTTTCTGCCATTACCTACTGTGGTTCAGCAGGCTTTAGGCATTGACTAAGAGGGCTGTCCCCCAGCTTTGGTATCAGCTCGCAGCATTTTGTGGATGGAAATATCATAAAAGTAGTTCCACTCATACATGTTTTACCCTGTAGGACCTCAACCCCCTATTCTCCATTTACTGCTCCCTCCCCCCCCCCCCCCAAGCTCTTCCCAATCTCGTCCATTGCATCCAGCCTCTCCTCATTCCACCTTTATGCCACAATGCCTGAATTTATTCAGACTGGTGTTATTTATTGATTAGCATGGTTACTACTGATGGTAAGGCCTGTGTGCAGAGCCTGCTTGCTTCATGTGCAGGATGGCCCAGAAGAGGGCAGAAGAAGAGGACCTGAAACTTCCCCAGGTCAGTGAGGTGCTCATTGGTGGCTGCCACACTGAGAACATGGTAGAGGGAGGGCAGCCAGGAAAGGGAGACCGGCGTGAGTGCACTGCAGGGAGCCGGCATCACCTGTTGGGAGCCCTGCACGGAGAGCACATCTGACAGTCCAGAGGTGTTGGGACTGGAAGCACCGACAAGAGCAGTGAGTACTGGGAGAGCAGAGTGAGCACCCACCTGGGTAGCCCAGAGAGCTGAGGCAGCAGAACCGAGCCTGCTGTTATCCAGCTGGTGCCAGCGGGCCCCCCCATACTTTCTGCAAGGCACATATACATGTTCTCTATTTCAGCGGCGGCTCCTCTGCTATGGCCGAGGAGTGTTGCCCTCCCCTCCCCCCGCCAGCAGCCTCAAAAGTTGAAAAATAAAACAATAATAAAACAGGTTTTTTATCATTTTATTTTTCAACATCTAAGTGCGAGTCTTGGGCGCAGGGCCATCATGGGGCCAGTCATGAGGAGGAATGGTGGGCACTGCTATTGGTGCACATGTCGGTTTGGCCGGCCGTCTTAGGACAGCAAAACCGACATGCGCATTGAGCGGTCTCCAACCCGAGCTGCGTTGCTGGGTTGGAGACAGCAAGCACAGGCTCCCAGTCTCTCTGGGAGCGCAAATCCAGGGCGCTCAGGCCAATCCGGACGCTGCTCTCATGCATGAGAGCAGCGTCTGAATTCACAGTAGGGGAGTCTGGGAGCCTGTGCTGCAGTCAGGAGCAGAAGAGCAGCGATGCGACAGGCACGTTTTTTTTCTCTTTCTTTTAATGTATATTTGTTGTCATCTTTCACCGCCACGCACCCTCCCTGTCCCCACCCCCACCCGCCACTCTGCCCCGACGCAAGGCGCTACTGATAATCACCAGGCATTGTCTTAGAACCACTAACATTGGTTTCTGTAAAATAACAGGTTCTACTCTGTGAGAGCTCTCGCATGCCTTCCAGCTAAGCAGTAACCAAAGCAAGGCACATAAAGTGTCATTTCGTTTTTTGAAACTTGTCTTTATTCATTACATTGCACAGAGATCATATTGCGCATTTGTAATTTACAGGGTATAGTACATCATTGATAGGCTATTGCTAGCAAGTTATATCTTGGCAATCCATTTATCACACCCCACCCTGTTTTTCGAGACGGCTCATTATGTGCTACAGTATTTTCCATAGTATTAACATTGGAATGTAGCAGAATAATAAAATGAAGTAATAACCGAACAATAGAAAAACCCCTTGGCAGCGACTGGCGGCGGAACCCTACTCATGAATAGGGTAAATAGATCATCTAGGGTGTAGCCCAAAACAGAATATTTGCGACTGGGCGGTTGGGGCAGCACCCATCTGTGTTCCCTGTTTAGTGTCATAATTTTCTTTCAAATGTAAGGCCTCTCGCAGGTGTAATTTAGTTACTTTCAGTCTAAATAAAAAAAAAACAGCCTTTAAATGTCGTGCATAGGCTCCTAAACAGCCACTTGCACCAGCATATACTCCACTTCTAAGCACTCACCAAGATGGCCAGCAACAGAACGGAGATCAAGTAACTTTCCCCGCCTCAGACATTGTGGTGGTCTAGTGGAGAACCTGGGATCAGCCGGCAATTTAGCGACTGCTAGACGAATGACACCCATCCCGACCCAATGAGTCTTGCATCAAAAAACAGAGGACTGTGTTTAACTTTAGGAATTTAAATATCTGCAGCAGTCTTCAATTTGCTACAACCTGACCTTATACCCCACCAAGCCACACCCACCAGCAGCCCCCAATGTTTATCTTCTGTGTCCACCAGCTTGTAGTGCTCAAGGATCCACATATGAGCCCTAAGGAGAGGACCCTACCAAGGCCGGCTTTAGCGCTGGTGTCACCCGGTGCGACAATCTCTTTTGGCACTCCCACAACCTCGTCCTCGGCTTCCCTCACTACCACCCGGCAAAAATGTCCCTCGTCTCTCCATACCCTTTCTCTCACATACATTTCAATTGTTTTAAAGCGCTAGTAAAGGCTGGCTTTACTAATCAGCTCAGCTTGCAAAATACAATACAGATCTGTTTGTTCTCTCAGTCACTCACTTTCACATTAATCACAAGAGTTATCTTGACATTTTTATTGGTGCTTGAAAGCTGGATGCACAAGGAACTCTGCAGCAGGTGCTTTTAAATCTTATGTTATTGCTAAACACAGCACCCCCACCTGAGGACAGAGCCCCTCCCGCCCCCCCGCCCTCCCTCCACCCCCAAGTCAGCGCCCACTGGTCACACCGCCCTAAAGTCAGCCCTGGACCCTACATATAGAAATACAGTCTGTTTTGTTCTTTGGTAAAAGAAATGCAGAAACATTGTTTTAATTTTTGTAGCAACAGAGCACATGTAAGTAAAATAGTGTGCAGCCATACATCTTCTTAGCCCAATCTTGGAAAGCTGATAACAATATCAAATTCATCATTTACAAGTTCATATAGGAAGGGTTTAATTGGATAGTGTTCATGAAAACGTTCATTAAAGTCCACCTATGAAAAAAAGGTCCTTTCATTAGGGCTATTTCCAACTCAAATTACTAATTCCTTCCACCACTCAGAAAAAATAAGTGTTTTTTTCATTTTTCGCCATTATTAATCCAGCTTTTACGAACGCATGCAAAGTTAATTCATCTGCATCGACACCCTGTAAAATGGTGCTCGACTCACATTCTCAGTTAATCAGATATTACTTAATCTTGAAGATATAAATCCAAAGTTCTTTCAGCTTTGGATAGATGACAAACAAATACAAAAACCAACCTGGGCCAGGAGAGATCTTATTTCCGTGGTACAAAGTGGCCATCACAACTGGATCTTTGTTCTGGCGGTCAGACGCCCAATGCCCTCACCATACCACGTTTCTCAAATCGTTGAGGCTCCCACATCACACATTCAGCACATATGTATGTTTTCGCCAGTGGATGCCATCATCGCTGGCCAGGTACCTTTTCCCCTGCCATTCTGTAATGAATGTTATTTCTCCTCTTCTGCACCCCTCTCTGAAGCTCTCTGAGACCACCACATGGGATTATGCAGTTACCTTACACAACCCCCTATAATAAATAATGATTTTGAGTTTGACCACCATCTGCATGAGCTATAGGTAGTACCATAAAACTGGACATGTCTGTTGTCATGCGGAATGATCATACAGGATTTATGTTAAATGGCTCATTTATATGTAATTGACCACCAGGTATTATATATAAATATTGTACACTTCTCATTCTCTTCTCCATCAAATAACTCACAGGAGGATGATCACGTATGTGCAACGTGTAAACATTTGACTCCAAGTATATTCTTTCTCTTTCCATCTGTTTACAGTTATTGAAAACAACACTCATTTCCTGTGTGAAGGGTGCATTCTGATGAACTGGTAATGAGGTCCTGGTCTACAGTGCCAGTTTCCGTTCCAGCACCGTCTGCTCCTCTGACAAACTGGAAACATTCAGCAAAGTACAAATACTCTTGGACCACAAATTGGAACCCCGCCGGCTGCAAGCCACAGAAATGTGCCGGTCCCATACAGTGGGAACAATGCTTTGTCAAGAAATCTGCCTTAAGCATAGGTATCAATATATCATATTGTTTTGGTCTCTGGGAGCCTAAAAACTGTGCTTTAAATGTGCATGTTAAAGCAGCTAGAATCAGACTGGGACGGAAAATAGGCCCAGCACCCAAAATATACGTGGCTCTCATTAGTGAATCAGACAGCTAAAAAAGTGGTCCATGTTTGCAAAGTAGAGCAGTTTTGAACTTGCAAAGATACACTGCATAAGTGTTTTGCAAGATGTGGAAGACTGCATGGACTTGAGCTTGCAGCAGGCAATGTTTGTTTTAGTATCAGGAAAATCAACAGTAAAAACCGACCCAGCAGAAAAAATCAGCCCATTCATTAACCTGTCACACCAGCCCATTAGGCACAGCGTGACTGCCCTATTGGCCAGTCTGACCCTGAAAGCAGGTGGGCTGGTCCCTTTGCAAGGATAAACAAAGTAAGGTAATCACAGCATATGTGCTGAACAATGTTGCCTTCTGGCTCACACGCATGACCCAAGCTGATGCTAAGTTAGCCATTCAGAGAAATGTGCCGAATTCACTTGTTAGAGCCAGGCTTTCCACTAGCGTGCATCAGTGGCGGCTCCTCTGCTAAGGCAGAGGTGCGTTGCCCCACTGCTTTTCAGCAGTGCACAGAAGGAAAAATAAAATAACACAATGTTGTTATTTTATTTTTCCGTGCTGAAGCAGGTTTTGGGGCGGGGCAGGGCTTGGCTGTCATCACAGCCAGCAGGGGTGATTTTGTTTGCAAAGAGAATAGAACTCATTGTAAAGTGTGTAAAAGGACTTAAAAGGGGAGAATGACAAGTGGTATTTTAACTATAAAAGGAGATGGAAAGAAAGAAAGGAAGAACGTAGTAATAAGTTCAAGAAGCAATGCTTCAGATGTGGTTTATCTGGTCATATGGCGAGCAGAAAAGACTGTCCAGACATAAAAGCCGCATGCAACAGACGTCAAAAGAGGGGTCACTATGCAAAATGCTGCAGTACTTCATGTGCATCCCTGTGTCCGCAGGTAAGCACATGAAATCAAAGTGTGGGATGAGGTAATTCTTCAGTTTGGAGTAAATAATGAAACGTGTAAATCCTGAAGATTGGGTTTTGGTCAACAATAAAAGAGTTACAATGATGTTTCGCGCATCTTCCTGGCTAATGATAATTTCAGAGAGAGATGACGAGAGTTTATTTTTGAAGACAGTAAAACTAAAACCGATGGATGTGAATCCTGAAGCGTATGGGGTCAGCCTATTAAGATATTGGGCTTGTTTCAACCTACCACTGAGATGGGAGATAAAATGACTATTTGCAAAATAAAAGGTAGCTAAGAATGATGAGACATTGTTGGCCGCATCAAAAAGATTTAGAAATTTGGCATGATCCCAATGCCAATCCTCTGGATCAAATCAGTCAGATTGAGAATGCATGTGAAAAGCATGAGAATGTGTTTCCTTATGTGTTTCAGAATGTGTTGCGTTGTCTAAAAGGATGTGTACACTGAATTAGATTATATCCGTGTGCCAAACCTATTTCTGCCCTAATGAGATTACCAGTTTTGATGCATGAAGCAGTCTGAGCTACATTAGATAAATTAAGTAAAGCTGGGGTTATTGAGCACGGAAAAGCAACAGTTATGTGCTGATCTTCATTAAGGAGAAGGTGTTGGTGTATATGTTTCTACCACCCAGTATCACAGAACTGCTTATGTTTTTGGAAGGGGCCAAATATTTAACCACCTTTGAGTTGGCCTCCACTTATCAACAGATAAGACTGCATGGAAAACCTCAGGAACTCACAGCGTTCTTCATGCCTAGGGCTGCTTAAAAGGTTAAGCAATTGCCTTTTGACTGGTCACAGCGGCTTCAGTTTTTCAAAGTCTTCCCTCCTTGGTGAACATCCAGGAGGGTTGTTCTACCAGGATGATATGTTAGTATTTACTAGTAACATGGCTTGAACACAACCAAAGAGTCAAATATTTGTTCAGAATTATTCTTGAAGAACAAGTTCTCACACTGAGAGCAGAGAAGCGTTGTTTTGGTCGAGAAACATGAAGTTATTTAGGTCATAAAATCAGTTGTGAGTGGGTGCTCCTAAGAAAGGATTTGGAGTAGACAATTAAGAAACCTGAGCAACCACACAGAACAAGGAGGAGATTCTTTCTTTCCTGGGAATGGTGAATTATTATTAGCATTTTGTAAAAGATCTATCAGCCTAAACAGCTATATTGAGAAGTTTGCTTAGGAAGAGTGGAATGAAGAATGTATTCAGGCATTCAATATGATTAAGGAAGACTTGGACCAAGTACCGTGCTTGAGAGCCTTCACGCCAGGAGAGGAATGTGTATTAGTTACAGATGCCAGCTGTAGAGGGATAGAAGCAGTGTTGTTTCAGTTGGCAAATGGTTGGAGAAAGAAGAGTTGTATAGGAGTCCTGTGCATTGAAAAGTACGGAGACTAACCATTATCGAGAAGGGAGCACTAGTTGTAAAATGGCCAATTGACAAGTTTAAACTATTGTTATGGAGATCAGGTTTTAAAGTCAAAACTGATCATAAGCTGTGGAAAGAAATCTTTATAATAAAAGGTCTATCACAGTAAAAATAAGAAAGCAGGTTATAAGTTTAGGAGAATTTTAATTTGATATTGAGTATCGACCAGGTGTATATAATTGTGATGCTGATTGTTTGCCCGGATTAGTTAGAAGGAAGATGATGTTTGGGTAGGAGTATGTACTGTGACGGATGAGGCCATTAAAGAGGGTGAATGGAAGTCTGCCATTCAAAGGAACTCAATGCTTACTGAAGTAATGGAAAGAATGAGCTAGGAAAGGAAATGAAGGGTTTGAAGGTTCATTGAAACCAATTGGATTGATGCTCAGTTCTTGATGGCATGCTATTACCAGATAATAGATTGACCGCGCCCTTCTTGTTGTGGAGTAGAGTAGCTAGGCTGGCTCATATGGGGCTTCTTGGAGTGCTGAAAACTAAAGAGAGAATGTGTGCTGACTTTTCGTGGCCTGCCTGCTTGAGACATTGGAAGTGGAAAGGTCGATTAGAGAGTGTCAAGAATGTTGTGCAAGTGACAAGGTAATTAGGAAAAGGGTGACTCCTGTTTGTGTGTCAGGCTGCTGAGCACCTTTTGCAAGATGTGGTGTTGGACATGGTAGGCCCACTGAAAGGGGAAACCTCCCCACCTTTCCTTTTGCTTTTAGTTGATTTGTATTCTCTGAGGCAATTGTTCAAAGAGCAGGTAACATTTCCTCTGCAAGTGTGATAAAATGTTTGAAAATTACTTTTACTAGGGAAGGTTTTTCTACAACTGTTCTCACTGACAACGAGACACAGCTGGGGCCAAGAAAAATGGATGGGTTTCTGGATGAGTGTAAGATTATGCGCAAGAAGTGTGCGCTCGATTACCAGAGACAAACAGGGTAGCGGACATTTTAATTATAAGTTGGTTCCAGATTGGGTGTGTTTTGGAAAAAAGGTTGGTGAGACATGAGTGATATCAGATGGACGCATAAAGAGCAAAAAGCACAGTTTGCTGTGAAACGTGAATAAGACAAGAGGAAGTGTGTGAAGGATGGGAGTGTGGGTGAACTTGTGAAGAATAAAGCACAAACCAGTACCGCAGAGTGGTCTAAATTCACTATGCTGCTTAAGGGTACAAATTTGTATCGCAGTGCGATCAAAACTTTTTGTGTGGCGAGTTCTTTCGAATGCAAGCTTTTAGAAAGACTTTACTGCTAATCATAAAATTTGAAAGTTAATTTGCTGTTCAGTGTGGCGATAAAACTTCATTTACGTAATGTATAGGTTGGTTAGACTGGGATCAGTCTTGCTCCTAGAGCTACAGATTTAGTGAAGTAGCACTCAAAAAATATGGAAGTGTGGCTGTATATTAAAATCAATCGTCAGCGAATACGGTATTTTTGGAGGTGACATTTTCAATGACAAGGATAGTTTTGTTAAAAAAAAAAAAAAAAAAAGGAACTGGACCAGTGTAGGAAATATACCATCAGGAATTCCATAGTAGAAAGATTTTCTTGGAGGCCAAATGACATTGTATGCATGGTGCCATTTTATACAGGTAGACCGAGCCATTCCCACGCGTTGAAGCCATTGTTCTAGAACTGGGAGCGAGTACAGAAGGAACGCCATGGTACAGATATATTTCACAATGCACACCATGTAAAATTGTTCAGAATCTTTCAATTCTATGTTGAGTCTTTTCCCTGCATCAGAAATGCAAAAATGATCATTTTTCATAAAGTGAGCTTCAATTGCAATGTATATAAATACATCTAACCTATTTTTATATTGCAGACCTAGCCCCTAATGGCAAAGGAAGGCTGTAGACAGCTCAAGACAGCACATCACAAGTGAGCAATCTTACATATCACAGCTTGTGTGAAGTAAGATACATTTCACAGAGAGAGATACGACACAAGTGTGTCAGAAATACAATATGACATGTGAGAGAGTCTAGTAAACAGGATATGCATAGTTGCTCAGAAACATCAATGGTGTAGGTCTAGGCACAAAAAGGGATCACTTTCGCAGCAAGACGAGTGTTACACTGGAGTCAGACTTGCATAAGCCCTTCTTTGCCCGGTTAGGCAGGCTTTGTATGAAAAGGAAGGGTTTTCAAAATCAGCGATAGAAATAATCTTCGAGTTGTGGGGAGCTTGTTCCCGGGTTTCACTGAGTGAACAGAGATGCTGTCCATGAGGCGATGTAGTTAATATGTTGGCAAATTAGCTTGGCTTCTTAACACTGATCGCCTTATAGAGGATACAGAAGGTTTAAAGGAGATGGGAGTGGGAAACAATACAGAGCCATATATTGTCAAATTATTTTGGTCTATATTCATTTTAGTGACTATGCAGAACAATGGCTTTAGTGGCCAAAGTGTGGTGTTGGGCAAGATTACAAGTAAGAAGCACATGTTGGTCAACACCAAGGTCTTTGGCGGGTTTGACTGTATGATGGATACAGACATATTCAACCTTGTAACATGCAGGACGAAAATACACATATTTACAGAGGATAAAATAAGTAGATGTTAAAATCTGAATAAAAACGAGCGCAGGAATAAACAGAATAAAAAGAGGGCCCTCGAGTGAAATACAAAATAATTTAATTTATACCTGGAAAGCCAGAAAATACATGCGCAGTTCTTTAACTACAGTTCGAACTTTATTTAGGTTTTGATTTTTCAGAAGGGCTAAGACCACTTTTTAAATTCAGCTACTTAACTGAGGTCTTACCAATCAGGAAATAAAAATACTCTTTGTACAGTCAGCTATAAGTATTAATGCAATATTAAGAGAATAAGCGTATATATTCCTGTAGGTTACCAACATCTTCATGTGTATTGCTATTTTGGGTCAGCAGAGGACTCTGCGGACATCATTTGGGAAAGGCGAACACCATGTAGAATATTCAGCCTTTACTTTGTAACACAGGCTCCTTCTTTAGGTCTCGCCTATTTGTGCAAGTACAGTGGGCTTTGGGTCAGCCCATTGATTACCATTGGTTGGCTTTCTTGACAATCTCATTTGCATCATACTTAGTCAAAGGTTTTCCTTCCTGTTTAAGTGTGTGTCTCTACCCTAAAACATAGTTTCTTTACAAGCTCTTTTTATTGGATAATTTTAATGTTCCAAGGCTGACATCGGGGAACTACTTTTTTATTTTTGTTCCTGCTCTCCATGAAAGTCCCTGTGTTTTCTTGGTCTCTCCCCCATAAGATGCTTCCCCTCACATCCCCACCCCATGCTCTCTGTGTTGCTTTCACTCCCCCGCTTGTCTACTGCTTTCCCCAGCTTTTTTTCCTCTCTCCCTCACATTCTGTTCCTCTGCTGCTACCTTTTGCTTGGCGGCCTACACTCCTCCGTTGCTCAACCCACATACTGCCAGAATTGACTTCTCCCTGCCCTCCTGGTCCTATTGTTTTGCTTTTTCAGATGACCTGAAAGCTGCAATTTGCTGCCAGGCCATTTTTTTTTCTCTATTGTGTGCTTTCATGCACTTTGTAAAAAAAAAAAAAAAAAAGTTAAGAAAAAACGACTCCAAAGATTGGCACCTCCATGTTAGAATGGTTAATATGACTGCCGCTACAGTATCATGATTAGGGCTCCCGGTTTTATGGTATTTTTTGTTTTTAATTTCCGTCTGTTTTTATCCATATTTCTTTTTTGGCCATCTTATTGGTATTTATCCATATTTATTTTGTGTTTGGAAACAAATGGAGTTGTAAAGTGGTATATTGCCACATTTAACAACTAAACATGCACTTGTGCTTAGATGCAGGTCGCAATGTAGCAATGCCTACACCTACGGGTAAATTATATATTAGAAACCAATTCTGAGCTCCATAAAGATCAGACACCGACACATGGGTAGCGTTGCCATTTCATCCTTCGTTTATTTCCGAAATTATCACCATGACGCGTTTCGGCATTCCTGCCTTGTTCACATTGGCAGTCGTCTAAAAACAACGTACTTCTTTTAAACAGAGTGCTTTGGTCACATAACCCAGTTGTTGAATAGCCATAGAAGACAGACTCATTGTGCTGCTTAAAATTCAAGGTATGTACCTTTTCCTTTACAAATATTTTTTTTCTCAAAATAAACATAACCACAATTTCATCATTGTCTATCATCATGTCAATCACTTTGAAGAATAATGGACCCTAGACTGTCCCTATAATACTCAATTCTCTTTACATAGTGGACCATGTTTATTAAAAACAAGGTGCTCTACAGTGCACCATTTGTTTAGTAAATCTCACAAGTGGTGCCTACTTATCTAGGGTCCTTCAAAGTAACATATCAAATTTTAAAACCTCATATCAGTAATAAAATCATGATGTTAAAAAATAAATATATATAAACACATTTTGTAAAGGAAATTAAAAGTTCATTTTAGCAGCATCAAAAGACGAATAAAGTGCAAGTGCATATATATATATATATTTTTGTTTTTTAATATAAGCCTGGTTTTGAGAAAATCTGAACCTGTTTTTTTAACTCCCTGTGCTGTCTGTTTGCTCAGCCTCCCTTCAGCCCTCACCAGCTTACTTCTACCTGCTGCTCAAGGAGTCAAAACTACAGAGAGTAAACAGGGCTCCCTCAGACTGGTGATAGCACGGGCAGTGCCAGGGGTACTGAAGGGCCAGCCAAGAGTTGCAGCTGCAATCCCTTGCCAGCCTTAACTGGCGTCCGTGCTGCCATAGAGCATCTGCAGCGATGCCATCTATGGCAAGCAAGCTTCGCAACAGACATTCCCAAAGCAGTAAATAAGTGATAAAGGAGGCAGAGACCGACATATCAAGACGCTGGTGGGAGTTCTACTCAAGGCAGCAGACAGCAGCAATGTACAGAATGTACCAGAAAAGCATTCCTGCTGCCCACAGCCTGCAGATGCCAATATGTCAAGCAGAATATTTTCATAGTTTATTCTGCTCTCCATGTAAAAACGACTCGAAACGAGTGAACTTTAGCTCGTAAAATAATGCGTTGTGGTGCCATTTTACTGCACTGCTTTTTTCTACTTCTGTTTTGACCATGAGTGCATTATTTATGGCAGCCCATGGGAATGGCTATTTATCGGATATTATAAATATTGCCAATTACTAGTTTCCTTGTTATTATGGGGAATACTCAGATATGGTGCTCTTCACACTAACATCTGCATATCCCAATATGCACCAGGCACTTTTCGCCTGGTAAATTTGGCAGGTTTGACCTACCGAAATCTGCAATGTGGGCATGACTGTCTAATTTTCACGATAAATTTATAATTCTGACATCCGTGCAGGAGTGCCTGAATTTAACCATCACATAGACTTTATATAAATAATGCTTTTAGGTTTTATTATTACACTAATGATTTAAAAGACACCTAACAATTTATTTATTTTTAGCTCTTCTCGTCCCAGTGTAGCGGTGTCAGAGCATGTTACATCACATACAGAGACACACTAAATCATGGAAGATCGTAAATCAATATACATGGAATGTTACTTAAGACTATTAGGGTTATAAGGTGAAGGAATCACATATCCTTCATACTTGCAGACATTATATGTTAAGAGTGAAAAGCCAGGAGAAACACAGTCAGGATATAAAAGTGATGCCGTGATCATGGTCGTCTGTACTAACAAGACTTTATTAAGCCCCAGAAGAGCCCTTCTTTGCAATCTTAGAATAACAACAGATTGAGAAAAAAACAAATACAATCTAGAGTTACAGTTAGCATGCAGCTCCTTGAAGCCGGTAAATAGATCACTGTGCTATGTTAGGATTGCAACTTATGAACTGGAAGTAACAAAATTATCTCTGTGTCAAAAGCAGTAGCCCACTTACCTATCTACTTAAAATACACATCTGTGATATGCATGTTACACGATGTGCTTTGCAGCAGGCACATTAACCCACTACACCAATTTAGGAGTCAAACCTGTGTGTGGACAAAACACAGAACTCTCCCAGAACTGCATTATGCACCAAAGTTATCTCACCGCTATTATAATCCCCTCAAAATTGCCAGGCACACAAATACCTCTGCAGCAGTAAATGCTTCCTAATTCCAGCACTCGAATGCGTTAATGCTCAGTAAACTTGCTTTTCAGCTTGCTTTTCTTTCTTTTTCTGGATGGGGAAAATATTTTCCCCGTAGAGAAAGAACTTCTCCAATAACCTTTACATTCCCATCCTGGTGGTGGAATTATTCCTGCTCCTGAGGAGAGCAAATATCATTCCATATAGGGCTGTGAAAAGTGTATCAATACCCACTAAATTGCAGGTTTATGAGAGTTCACCAATCTTCGGTGGCATCCTATACCTGAAATGCCCATAGTGCAGACAATCATGTAACATTACACCACCTGGGTGCAATTTTACATGTGAGTAAATCAATTAACCAAGGTAAATTCATGTTTTGTAAATTTCAAACCTCAATATTCAAATGACATGATCTGCAAATGAACACCTAGCTGAATTTGGATGTGAAAATGCCTTTGTGCACCAGGTCCAATGCTCCCATCATAGTGCATGTCCAAAGTCACCCCAGTAGCCTCAACACTGGTTTTACGGCCACAGCATCATTCATTTTGGAGGTGGGCGGGCCACTGAAAGCTCAACCCAGGAGCGAGGTAGATACCTGGCTCTGGGTCAGCTCGAGGTCCTCTTGGTCCCTTGAGCCCAAAACGAGATGAGCTTTTATGTGATTTTGATGCGACTTTCCTCTCTCTGCACACTTCCTTCATTCTTCCCAACACCCCAAACTCATCCGCTGCTCCCCCACCCCTTCCATTCATTTTAAAATAATAAATAATTGAAATTGATTTTGCGAGGGTCCGACAACTTCATCTGCTACCAAATTGCTTGCTTCTCTGGTTGTCCATTGCTCCTCTGTGCCTGCCCTCGCCTTCCTGCTCCTGCTTCATTTTAGTTTTTAAAGTTTACTCAAGGGCCCAGCAGTCACACACTGCCTTGCTGCTCAAAAACACCCCAAGACAGCTGTGCATGCGTATGTCTACAGATGCACGGACGAAAAATCATGCAGAGGTGGCTGCCTGTGCTCGCGCATATGGGCAGAGGCATGTTGAGCCATCTTGGAATCGTTTCTTATACTTCATGCATAAAATGTAAATCCGTATTTGTAAAGCGCGAACTACTCACCCTTACGGGTCTCAAGGCGCTGGGGGCCGTCGTGGAAATTAAGTGAGCTATTGCCCAGAGTCACATGGTGCTGAGCTGCCGCCGGAGCCAGGGATCGAACCGCGAGCCCTGTGCTCCGAAAGTCAGCTGCCCTGGCCGCTGCACCACACCTCTCCACATTCTTAGGTGGCTACATGCATGCACAGATGTGCGCATGCACTCATGGACACTTGAAGGATTTAGGCTATAAAGTATGCAAAAAAAAAAGCATTGGCTAGGCCATTAGCTCTGCACCTGCATTTGAAAGGTGAGACCTATTCGCTTTGCCAAGGCTTGTTAAACATGAAGTGTGCCCCTAACAGGAAGTTTAGTGCAAAAAAACTGTTCTCTTCAAAATCTGGGTAGATCACCAGTCATAGTAAGTCTTGTTTGCCTAAAGTAAATTGCCAACTTCATGGTGGAGGCGTGCGATCTTCAGGCTACCCAACATGGCTCCAGTGCCGATTGTTGCATCTACGCTCTACATACACCGCTACATTCGTGGCTAGAAAAGGGCATTGTTCATTTGTTCCAAATAACTTTAAAAAAATCACATGCTGTACTCTGACATGCAGCAATCTCCTACTAGGTGCAACCAATCCCTGTGCAGCAACTACCGATTTCCGCCCAGTTTTGGATTCTTCCAGGGCACATAGACCTCTTCTGTCAATTATTGTGACAGCTGGCTGTTCCTTGTACTGCAGCGCCCTAGAAATCCCTCATACCTCTGAGTTCTGCAAACCAGATGTCTGGGAAACCCTCTCACATCTTGATAATGTAAAATATCTTGGCAGTTAAAATTAGGAGGATTTGAGCAATGCATCAGCTGCCAAGAAAAATGACCGGAAAAAAGGAAGCACAAGAGAAATATGTGGGAACCCAGCTGCGCCAACAATTGAAAAACACAAAACTCATAACCTCCACTCCGATATCATTTAATGAATAGGTCCTGTGCTGCATTAAGCCATTGCTGTGTGAACTTTAGGAAGTCCCCTGATTGTTGACTTGGCAACATAAGAATATTTTAATAATAGAAAATGGGCCGGGTGGGGGACCTCCGATTTCAATGCTCTCATCTGGTCTTTCAAACTAGAACAGAAAATTTACAAAAGGAGGGGTGAATGTTCGCAGTAATTGAGGTGATCGCTGGAAAGAACATCAATAGCCAGAAAAATTACAGTAAAGGAGTTTAAAGTCGTGGGGTATTGAGAAGTAGGGAAAATAACAGAAAAAGAAAAGGCCCCGCTTACCCTTTGCCTCCCAGCTCAAGGAGCCTTCTACAGAAGAGCTCTAAAAGGAATTACTTTCTTGAATTTACTAAGATGGTTTAATAGGCTGGAGCATATATTTGTCGTGTGTTGGGGTCAGTCACACAGTACAGGGCCCTTCTTTCAAACCAACCCCAAGTTATTTTGAGGTCGGTAAACCAAGTTACTAGCTCCATTGATATTAGGAGGTCCGCAACAACTCCCCAGATCCTGTGCGTGCCACCCAATCAGGCTGCTCATGGCAACTAAAATGTCCAGGTGAATCTCTGGAAAAAAATGAGGTGAACTGGGAGAATCTGGTGAAGTATTCCAAATTCCTCCAACAAGGTGTCATTTTTTAGGGTACACTCCTCGTGCATGTCAAACTAGACGAAAATCCCCCTCCCTCCCACCCAGAGTTACTGATGCTCCTGTATGAGTAAGTCTAATGGAGGGGAAGAAATACTACACCAGGTAGTGGGCCAATTGTAATGACGCCTAAATGTTTAGTTTCCTCCCTTCTGCAAGTCTCTAATATCCGTTCAAGACCACAGCCATGATGTTCTTCAATAAGACATTCAAGAGACGGGTGCAGATGGCTCTGTTTTACTCCGATTGGGTTTGCCTTGCACAATCATACAGCATGTCAGGTATGCTGAAGCAGTAGTGATACTTCTGCCAAACTTGGTTGCTTGTGTTGCCTCATTCACTTTTTATGTTATTTAGAGATTTCTGTACAGTGCTTCTTTAGTGGCCATATCCAGTAATGCTGCAAGGAGGTGTTCCTGGTAGTTTCTGTTTACCAGGTCGGGCACATCTGGATTTGAATAAGTAATACTCATCATGGACATCTCACCTTTCAAACCATAAATGAGGAGATAAGGTCAGAAAAATTGAAGACCTTCTATGTACTTCCTTTGGCATGAATGCAATTTTCTGATGCCGCTACGAGGCTCGCTGGCGTAGGGACTCTGTTGACTCCCGCCCTATTTTAAAACTGAGTGTGTGTTCTAACTTTTACTGCTTTTAAATTGAATTTGATTTGTTTTGTTGCACTATTATACTGCACTCTCTATATTGCTGCTACACCGAGCTGTGTTATAGCTCAGGGGGGGGAATTCGATTGCAAGTCGGACCCGCATTTGCGGCCATATTGGGTCAGCGCTCTAGTCGCTGGACCCTGCTCAGGTGATTTAAAGCCCGATGATGCGACCGCGCAGCGGACGCGCCTAAGGCAAACTCGTCTGTGCCCGTCCGCGACCGGGCGGGGCCAGGGGCCACGACCCCTGCTTCCTTCTCTCAAGAAAGATATTGTTATAGCTCGGCTCAGCTACTACGCTTAAATTACACCCCAGACCTGAAATGCCTTCATTCCCTTAACTCCTACAACTCCGTCCAGACTTGCCAGCACTGCCCTTTTAGGCTACGGACATTCCTCCCCCCTTTGCCCCTTGTGGGACTGCCCGCCAAAACATTTAAAATTCTCTCACTCAACTGTAGGTCTTTACCTAAACACTCCACAGAGCTGTACATTATGTTGACCGACGAAAACCCAGACATCGTGTTTCTTACTGAAACATGGACTAACTCCGACTCTGAACCTGATATTGTTCAAACCCTTCCGTCTGATTATTCGCTACAGAGGTTGGACAGGGCGACAGGAGTAGGAGGTGGAGTGGCTATTATTTATAAAAGCCATCCGAGTTGTCGAACCTTTGGAAGCCCTCTAACTGACTGAGAATCTTCATTTCTCCTTAGGACTCACACCCCTGCTCTCCCTTTCAGGTATTCTCATCTATCGACCTCCTGGACCTTTGGCCGAGTTCCTCTCTTCTCTACCTGAAGCAGCTACGAAATTGGTGAGCACTGTCTCTAATTTTATTATTCTAGGGGACCTAAACATTCACTTTGATGACCCTTCATCAATAAGTGCTTTAGATCTCTCCTCTGATCTCGTAGCCCTGCAACTCCTGAAGAAGGTATCCCAGGCCACTCATGTGAAAGGGCACCTTCTTGACCCCGTTTTTTCTAACCTCCAGGAGCTGCATTGCTTGGAACCCACACCTATCCCCTGGTCAGACAATCACTTGATCTCTCTCTATTGGTCCCCTAATGTTGTCATTCCTCCTGCCCGACCTACAAAAAAAACAGCTAGTTGTTGGCCAAAACTTCCGTTAGATGAATGGGCCTCCCCTTTAGAAGGTAGCATACCTTCCATTAATCCAGATCCTTCAGCAGCCAACGACCAATTTAATAATTGGACAGAAGAGACCTTAGATCGAGTCCTTCCAAAAAAGACCCACCAAATGAATCTAGGGCCTAACAAATCAGCATGGTTTACTCCTATACTCCGTAAACTAAAGCAGATTTGTTAAAGAGCCGAGAGAGCCTGGAGAAAAGACTTCTCCCCCTCTAAGAAAAAGGAATATAGGGACACCATTAAAACATATAAATCTGAAATTAAAAGGGCCCAAGCATGCTATTACAATGAAAAAATTTCTTGTGCAGCCAATTCACCTCGTGAAACTTTCCATATTGCTAAAAAACTTCTGCAAGCTACGGCCGCCCCCGACACTCCCGAGCCAACGGACTGTCGCTGCAACGAACTTGCGGAATACTTTCACAATAAAATTCAATCTATTCGAACCTTGTTCTCCGAACCTCATACAAACTCTTTCATTGAAGAATCAACTGGCAGGAGTGGGGAACATTCGCTTGAAGTATTTCCCCCCCTTGACAAAGAGGCATTTTTAACTATCTCTGCCCTTGTCAAGAGTGGATCACCCAGAGATCCTGTTCCCCCAAAATTATGAAATTAGTAGGTGGTTCTGTGAGTCCCTTTCTTATAGATTTGATTAACTCTTCACTATCCTCTGCGATGGTTCCCTCCCTATGGAAAAAGGCTCTGGTAAAGGCCTTGTTGAAGAAGCCTGGTTTAGATTTCGACTGTCTCGCTAATTACCGACCCATTTCGCTTCTGCCCTGGGTTGGTAAAATCGCAGAGAAACATGTCAATATGGCTCTCTCCAGACACCTAGAAGCTGGCAAACTCCTGCATCCATCTCAAACTGGGTTTCGCCCTTCTCAAAGGACCAAAACGGCCTTACTGGCAGTCGTGGAAGACTCCAGAAGGATTCTTGACGCAGGTGGTTCATTGGCCGTGATACTATTAGATCTTAGCGCGGCATTCGATACGGTCAATCACTGTATCCTAGTCCCTCGACTCCAAAATCTGGGTGTGACTGGAGCAGCCCTTGGCTGGCTGCGTTCTTTCCTGGAAGACAGATCCTTCCAGGTCTTCGAGGGCAAGGCCATTTCAAGCCCAAGGCCCCTTCATTGTGGAGTGCCTCAGGGGTCGTCCCTGAGCCCCACTCTTCTTAACGTTATATGGCCCCTCTTGCTGATATCGTCCTACCCTTTGGGGTGCATATTATTACATATGCTGACGACACTCAATTGGTGGTGGCACTTAACCACAAAAACAGTTCCCATATTGGCCTCAGCCCATGCCTCGAGGAGGTGACGAGATGGATGCGCCCCTCCCATCTAAAATTGAACAGTGACAAGACCGAGCTCATGTTGCTCGGTAATCCCTCCCTCCTCGAGGCCTCCTCCATTTGGCCAGCATGTATGGGTCCCGTGTCTGTCCCTAAATCCGAAATAAAGAGTTTGGTTTTTTGGCTTGACTCCGAGCTTAGCTTTAAAACCCAAGCAAGGTAAGTTGTTGCTTCTTGCTTCGGCATTCTAAGAATGCTGCGCAAAGTGCTGCCTTTGTTACCTCTTCAAGCAAGAAAGCTCGTGGTCCAGGCGCTTATTCTATCTCACCTGGACTATGGAAACGCTCTTTATCTCGGTGCTCCCTGCGCGGTTTTTAAGAAACTTCAAACCATGCAAAACTGTGCCGCAAGGATTCTTGAGGGGATTCCAAGCCGCCAATCAGCTAAACCTGCCCTAAAGTCCTTACATTGGCTTCCTATTCAGGAAAGAGTCCACTTCAAAGCCCTCTGTACCACCCACAAGATACTAGGAGGTCAGGGACCGGTCATTATCTCCTTCTTTGTCCAGCCTTACCAAGCCAACAGACTGTTACGTTCAAATGACCTCCACTTGGCATCTGTTCCCAGAATCAAGAGGGCCAGAAGTGGCGGCCGGCTCTTTTCCTACAATGCCGCTAAACTTTGGAATTCTCTGCCGCTTCAGCTACGTAAAGAGCCTAATCACACTGTCTTCCGCAAGAGGCTCAAAACCTGGCTTTTCCCCAATTGATTCGCCACAGCTCAGTGCGGCCTCTGCCCTAGCGCTGGGATGCCTCCGGGTAACCACGCGCTTTACAAATGCTTTTTTTCATTTTTTCAATACTGTCCACTGAGAATACTTTGCCCAAAGGTGAAACTTTAACTCGTGGATCTTGCCTTTTTTTCCTTCATACGCCGATCCGAGCATCATTTGTCAGCGTTCTCTGTCTGGCTGCCACTGCATACAGTCAGGGACACCATCTGACTACTCACAAGACCTGGCTGTCTTGTTGCCTCTTGTCCCATCATTGGTGAAAGAAGCTACTTGCAGCAACCTTCAGCCCAGGTGGGCTCCTTTGGCATGCTTGTGCAGCTTAAGTAGTAGGTGCTCATTAAAGCCAATTAAATCATGGAACTTGAGATCAGAGATGTTAGAATCCCCTATATAATATAGAGACAAAAGGATTCAGAGAAGCGGGGTACGCCTGCAGCCACATGCACCCAAGAGAACCTAGCGACCCAGGGGAGGTTGAGAGCTTCAAGTTCCAACAGACCATTCTAGTGTTGACAAAGAAGGAATGTCTGGTCAAAGCATGATACACGGGAGTTACAGGGAGGAGGTCTGCTTAGAAAAGCCCAATAAGCTTTTTTTGTGCCTGGAGAACGTGCACAGAAATGTATGGTCAACAGTTATATTATGGTGACATTCCCATTGCTACACCTTTACAAATAACATGTGGCATCCATGCATTGCAATGTTTGCAGACATCTGATTTGGCTTTTGGAGTTGGGGGGACACCACCTTCCTAAGCGAACAGCAGCCCAACAGAGAACAGCCTTTGTGGCTAACACACAATACCTCTTATGAGTCACTACTAAACCTCCTTGGTCCAGCGCATAGATGACATTAAGTTGGAAATGGACTTAGGCTGTAAAATCTTGGGTATGACTTTGTCAAACCTACATGGCTGCTAGACCAAGTCATACTACAAATATCTATTTGGACACAGGACCAGTTCACACCTTACATTCCAGGACCTCTTTTGACACAGATACATGATGCTAAGACTCCACGTGTGGGCCATCTACAGCCTAGAAAATCTTTGAAGGAGAATATGAACATTGGAAAGAAATACCTAAAACAATCACCCAACATTGAAAGCTTGGATGCACCACAGACTGAATTATCTCTTGGTGCTTGATAAGAGGGGTTAGGTATTAGCCGACAAACTAAGAAAAAAATGACATGGTAACCTGATCCACCAGAATGTGAACCCGTAACCTTCAGATTACACACAGGTCATTGCACTTGATGCAATAATCCACTAAACTGTGGTACATCTGACCTAAACTTGAGGTATCTAGGAAAATGCTAAAGAAATGTAACTCGCCAATTACCTCAGTGCTGTTTTTTTACCTTCTTTCACACTTCGAGTGACGAGTGAACCGGATTACAATTAAATTATTGTTGGAAAGGTGGACCCTGAATGTTTAAAACAAAGACAAAAAAAGTTTGTTGATCTGTTGATGATGTTGGCCATTACAAGGGGGTATGAATTTAATTATATTCCTTGATAAGCAGGTAGGCATGATGCATTGATTGTAATACCTGGGTAAAATGACGTGATAATTGACAGTCTATGTGTGGCAATAAGGCCGCTGTCACCTTCTGATTCCAGATGTCTTGCTGCATAGATGTGCAGCACTAAGGAATTATGGGGGTTATTAGTAAATGTTGCATGGGCACTCACGTGGTGCGGCACCCACAAGGCTTTTATAAAAGTAAATTGGCACAATGTGTCCCTTTGTGCCACCCACGGGCCCATGCTTAGTAATTAACCCTAAAGTTCTCCTGCCCAAGATTTAAGTGCAGCATCATCTGGAACCCACTTCTACTGACCACAAGCATTTGATGTGCCCAGACGTTTCTAAGCAGGCAGGTTTTTTGGGGTCACACGTGCTTCTTTGACAGCTTGGGGGGGGGATCTGAAGCTTTCATTATATGCTCAATAGTTAAAATTGCTCCTGTCAGAGCAATTCTAGAAATTTTTGGCTAAATGGCTTGAATTCTTGAAATTCCACCAAGTTAAGCTTTCCGCGTCTTCAGTAATTTCAGGAGCCAGTACACTAACAGAAGTGTTTTTTTTTTTTTACAGTCTGTTGCTCTCGCTGGTAAGTTTGAATAAGGTACATTTTCTACACAATCCATTCTATTTAATAATTAATAAGCCTAAGATAGAGAACTTCCAGATGTACCTAAAAACTGTTAAATGAGGCAGATATAGGATTATAACTTCCACTTATGAGACTGCTTAAAAAACGTACAAAAGACACCAACTGTAGAGGCTGAAAATGTGCAGTGTGTGTGTGTGAAGACTGGGTAATGCAAATGTTGACAAAATACTACATCTATTATGAATTCAGATTTTAACATTCTCTGTTGCAGTGTTTGTTCTGATCACTCCATGGTCCCGTCACACAGTCTATTGTTCGAGAGAGCGGGACCCTCTTCACGGAGATGCCTTCTGGCACACTGGAAAGATGCCAACCTAGGGGCAGATTCACAAAACCACTTGTGAGCACAGGGACTAGTCCTACAGAAGTACTCTCAAGTACTCTTCCATGCCTTTGTGGATTGGGCCTGAACCATCCAACGCCCTTTTAGTAAAATTGGCAAGAGGGTGTCGTCTTATCTCTTTGTACTACTTGTATCTGAATATTCCCCATTTTATATGTTTTGTGGCCGATTCACTAAGCCATGCAAGCATATGTAAAAGAGGATTACGAGAGGACTACTTTCCATACCACAAAACGCCTTTGTGACTAGGTCCCATAATGCTTAAGTTCACTCGAGGAATAACTTTTATTCCTAACTGGCTTGAATAATTACTTAAATTCCCAACTGGCCCAAACAGCATCTGGTAGCCGCACTAGGAACAACCCCCATGGACCATGCACGAAACCTGGGCATCATACCGGACACCTCGCTCACAATGAACCACCAGATCAACTCCGTCCCCCTCATTCTGCTTCCACACGCTTCACCTGCTTCGAAAGACCAAGATGGATCCCCGAATCCAGAAAGACGGTCACCCACGCGCTCATCAGCAGCAGTCTCGACTACGGCAAAGCACTCTGCGCCCGCATCACCCAGAAACTCCTTAGCAAACTACAGAACGTTCAAAACGCCGCAGCCAGACTGATCCTCAACATCCCCCACTGCAGCCACATCACCGGACACCTCCAAGAACTCCACTGGCTCCCAGTCAACAAAAGAGTCTTTCAAGCTCCTCACACACGCCTACAAAGTTCTCCACAACACAGGACCAGTATATCTCAACCACCGCCTCCCATTCCACGTACCCACCAAACACCTCCGCTCCGCCCAACTGGGTCTGGCCACAATCCCACAGATCTGCAAGACCAGAGGAAGATCCTTCTCATACCTCGCCGCCAAAACCTTGAATACCATATCTCTCCACCTCAGGCAAGGCCCATCGCTGATCCAATTCAGGAAGGATCTCAAGACCTGGCTTTTCGACTGAACCAGTGCCGAGACGGATCAGCAGCACCGCCACACCCCCCGTGCGTGTGGATTACTGTAAGTGTAGTCACCGAGTCCAAGATTGTTGGGTGGCATCTCGATATCTGGCTGAACACAGACTTTATGTGTGCTATTAAAGACCTCTTTGCTATCAGATAGAGAGATGCAGCAACAGGAAAAATAGCTTAGTGGCCTAAGAGAGGACTTGTGGTACATTGTTTCACACTTCACTATAACATGTTTGTACTCACCTGTCCTAAGCCTTGTTTCTACCTGCCAATCATCAGAAATAAACAGTGTCCATTGCATGGCGGTGCCCTTTGGAGAATGCCTACCTGGTGATGCTGTCAGCGATTTCACTACAGCATACAAGCTGCAGTGTAGGTTACTCCAGACTAGTTGGATTTTTGTTTGGCATCCTGCACCTCATAGTGCTTAACATAATTCCAATTTGTAAAGCGCAAACATATCACCCCTTAAGGGTTTCAAGGCCCTGGGGGCCGTCGGTGAGATTAAGTGAGCTATTGCCCAAAGTCACATGATGCTGAGCTGCGGCTGGTGCCAGGGATCGAACCGTGAGCCCCGCGCTCTGGAGTCAGTCGCTCTGTCCGCTGCACCACACCTCTCCACCTTAACAAGAAGCTTATCTTCTGCAATGCCCGACACAAACTCCTTTTTTACACCAACATATGAAACTGCACAATCCTTCTTCAGGCTGATCCAAACATGAAAGACACTTTATCTAAGCAATGGCTGTGATGGAGCAGGGTAAATGTAAAAATTTTAACCTCCTAATATTTTCGTACAATATTAATAAACATGTTCGTTTAAGTAAATAACCAACAATGTATGTTAAGGGTTAATGGTAACACGCAATTCTGTGTGCAAATTAATTGACTTATAATTGTTTATGTATCTAACATAACATAATATTTGCGTACTAAAAATAATAAATGCATGATTTGTGCTTTTAAATAAAACGTGTGGTTGCAGAATAAAGCGATGGTAAGTAAGGGACAGCTTTATATGTTGCTTCGGCTAGGTAATACCTAATTGGGGTACATAGAAAGACGGGAGGGAAACAAAAGGGTTTATATTTCTTTGTTTTAATAACATTTTGTTTATCTTTGAAAATAGAGCGCTTAGGCCTGCCGAGCAGCAATATAAAATGGCCGCGAGTTGCTAGAATGCGCATGAGCGGGAGACCATGTGATAGAGGAGAGAGGCTGTGGAAAAGGGATGATCACGCGCTGATGCCGAGAGGCTAAGATGAAAGTATGGTCAAGGCTGTTGTGACCCTTCTGAGCAGATGTGTGCCAAGATGATCAGCAAGAAGCGTGAGAAGCCTGGCTGAATCAATAGACGGAACTGTATTACATAAAATGTAACAGAAAAAGATACAATTTGGACTGATCGAAACGGATGAGCAAGTGCATGAACTGTGGGAAACGATGCTTGCATAGACATTCCACACGGAACTGATTGAGAGCAGGAAGTTTGATTAGAATGTATATGGACCTGAGTTTTTGACCAATGAGAATGAACCGCGCCATGTAAGAAGAAACATTTTATGCTGTAAGCTAGAATTAGGGTATAAGAAGACCTACTCTTGGTGGGAGGGAAATGTATGCTGTTAGTATGCTGCTGAAATTAGATGCCGCGTGAGTTAGATGCTGTAGATGGGAGAAGTTGCGGTCGCTGATGCGTACGAGCTGATGCTGCTGCTGTTATTTTCCTTTTCCAGTTGAGTATAAAGATGCTGCTTTAGGAGAACTTTTCCTTGATAGATTTTATTAGAATTATTAGAGTTTTTCCCCAGATAGATAGATAGATTCATCTATAGAGTTCTTATTATGATAACCTCATTTTTCCGTCTAATAAAAGTGCCTTGCAATTTCAAACTATTCTTATATTGATGATAAATGTAATGATCTGAATAATAAGCTTAACCTCATTACCTGTATTTAAAACTTTATATAAACTTTATTATTGTTTAAACAAATGACTCAGTGATTCTTTAGCTCAATGATTAATAATGAAATGGTAAAAGAGTTTATTGTGATTGAGCTGGTCTTAATCACCATCAACTGATTCCTACTAGTTGGTCCATCGACCAATGAGCGGAATACCTTAAAAGCAAAAGAGAATTGTTATGTCATTATAAAAGAGGTATCCCGTCTCCTTCCAGCGAATCGTTTTTCTCCTAGGTTCATGACGGAGGAAATCCAGGGAATAAATGAGTAAGTGAATGTATATGCGGTGTTATGGGCCCCACCGTCATATGGATATAGTGTGTGTGTTAGAGAAATAATTGCACCTGGATGACCAAAGCAGAATAGGAGAATTATTTTTATTGTTAGCGCTGGATCAGATTTCTTGGTAGCAGAGTTATGGTTACTATAGATTAGTTTGGTGATTATTGATTTTTGATTATAGATTATTGATAAGTTTATGTCTAACACTTTTTGTTGAGTCGCGTTATGTTATATGTAAGTTTTCACGCTTCCGGGAAGTAGGAAGTGGAACACGTGTGGCAAGAGAAGTCGCATGGAATTTTACACTGTCTGAGTTCATTTTTGGTAATAACACAGGTTGTGTTATGATAGGGACATTTTTGTGTATAAAAGGTGTGTAAGTGAAATAGTAATCGGTTTTCTTGTGAAACTCTGGCCTTAATTCTCAGGAGCAGTATAGTCTCCACATGTGTTTTATCCCCAGAGAAACGGGTTTACCGCTTGCTTGAAAGAAGGGTAAGGTAGAGAAAAGTGCTACTTTATCGGCGAAACTGAAAATTCTGTGGTAGGGTAGAGGTAAGCGCTGCCTACTGGAAAATACAGAATTCTTGTGTAAATGGTCAAAGCTATCTTTTTGGTTTAGCGAATCAGACAATGGAAATGTTTTAAATGTTGTAACTAACAAAGAATTGTTGAAAAAGAAATTGCCGATAAATTTTGTAAAGGAGGGGTCAAGAGCAAAAGTGACGTAGACAAAAGCCGCGCTGGGATTGGACAGTGCGCCGTAGACAGAAATCGCTCTGATTGGAGCTTTGTTGTGAGTCGCGCTGGGATTGGTTGAATAGCCTAGTGACGTGGAAGTTTGTGATTGGAGTGGTGGTGTGAGTCGCACTAGTATTGGTTGAAATAACGCATAGGGAACAGTGTTGAATTGCGGATCGTTTAAGGAGAAAAGGGTTGTGAATCATGTCGTACTATGAGTATGGAAAAGAGAAAACGTCATGGATGTCGAAAGTTAAGAACTTCTTTAAGAAAGACAAAAAGGTAGTGACTAGAGAGGGACAAATAATTCCTCCGCCGAAATCACCAGCTTCACATATGATGCTGAAATATGGATATCATACATGCATATGGTTAGAAAATTGGACAAAATACACCAAGAATGATGGAGCATTGGCTTTCCCTGAGAATGGTTCATTTAATGTAGCTGTACTACGGAATTTGAGAGAAAAGATGGTAATGTTAGAACCTAGACCGACACAGTTTGAAGCTTTAACGGAATGGGAAGATGAGATGTATGAGCGAGAGAGATCCAGAGGATTAAAGAATCATGAGTTTTTGCCTGGAAGGTTGTGGGGAATCCATCATGAAGACAGAGTAAAGCGTTGGAGATATGCTAACATGACAGGAGGTTTGTTTCCGGCTTTTGCAGTTGAGGAAGAAGCAAAGAGAAAGTGTACCGAGAAAAAGAAACATGTAGTGGTAGAAAAGTATGTGTATGGTGGTAGTGAAACAGATGACGAATTCCTGGAAGATATTTTAAACAGAAACCCACCTCCATACCAACAGACTTCTGCCATGGTGACACCTAATGCACCGCCAATGGAAACTGGGAGGAATAAAAAACCCGAACGAAGAAATGAAACAAATAGGTCACAAGAAACATTTAAAACTTCACAAAATGAAGAGACAGAAAGTGACAATGCAACTGAATTAGCAAAAACAACAAAAGAATTGACTGAGAAAATAAGAGAATTGACAAAGAATATGGAAGCAGTAACTGTACCAGTAACGATGGGTCCAGTAATGCCAATTTTTGAGAATCAGAAAATTAATTAACATTCCTTAGTGATTCCCATGAATTCACATTTGCAAAGAAAAAGAGAAGGGATGGAACTAAATAATGAAGGGGCACACAATTTGGCTAGTACGTGTAGACCAAGTCCACCTACAAATTTGACGATAAATGAGAATGAGTTTAGGAGAATGCCTATGGTGACAGAATCCGCATCAGGAACACCAGAAAGAAGCAGTGATTGGATAGAATTAAATAGTACGCCTGTAGGTCCGACTCCAGAAGAGTTAAATGAATGGATGAAAGCGCTAAAAGCAAAAGAACCGGAAGAAAAACCATTAGATGTAATTAGGTTGAAAATAGACATGGAAGAGTTGATTTTGGGAACAATTGGAACAGAAAAACTAAAAATTACCAGGATGATGAGATTATGTTTTTGTGCAAGAGTCTTACTTGGAGAGCTAGAAATTTACATGACAAATTGGAAGAGATCGCTAGTGAACTAGGAGTAGAATTTGTGAAAGTGAGGACGTTGCAGAAACCGTACAGAATAGGTTTTTGTGAGAAAGACATAGAGAATTTGAACACATCAGGAAGACTGACCCAAATAAAAGAGCTGATTGTTTTATTGAGAAAATGGGGTGATGTGGATAGATGGAGAAATAGATGGACAAAGAGGAATGAGAAAACAACAGATAAAGCATCTTTGGCGTTTGCAGTAACAGATAAAGAACCAGTCGCTAGGGAATACCCGATGAGAGAAACACCAGGTGGTAGTTATGTGCATGTTCTGTGGACCAGACAGGATATACTGTCATTTACAAAATGACTTTCCCAAATTGAGAGAGAAACCAGTAGAATGGTACAGACAAGTGGAGAGATGTGTTAAGGTGTCAAAAGTGCTGTGGATAGATCTGGATGGATTGTTTGATATAGTAGTGCCAGCTGATTTGTGGACAGAATGTAAGATTACCATTGATTGGCCAACTGTAGAATATCCAAGGGATGCTAAAACAGGAGTGCCAGGACCAGAAGTGATGAGGAAGTACGACCAAGTAGTTACCTTTTTGAAAAATAAGATTCCACCAAAAGAAACAGATTGGGTAAAAATAGACAGAACAACGCAGGAAAGTAAAGAGTCAGTGCACGCCTACTATGAGAGATTGTTGTTGGTTTTCAAACAGTATAGTGGTTATGAGACACTAAGTGAGAAAGACACGAGTCATTTTGTATATAGGTTTGTGTATGGATTAAAACCAGAAATAAGTGAAATGATTAAGCAGCACTTGATTGGTTGGCAGAATAGCACAGTGGATGAAGTTTTGAGATATGCTAAGTATTGCAGTGATGAAATTGAGAGTAAACCGCGTAAATTGAAAGAAAAGGCCATGTGGGCACAGGTGAAAGTTGCAGAGAAGCAAGAAGCTCAATTGAGTAATACTAATAGTGAAACAGGACAGTTTAAATCCCGACCTAATATAGGTAAAGGAAAAGGACAAATGAGCATAGATGAGGCAAAGAAAAAGTGGCCATGCCACAACTGCGGAAAGCTAGGACATTGGAGAAACGAGTGTAAATTTCCTCCAAAACCTAATGTGGAAAATCAATCATTAAATTCACAGGTGCAGAGTGAGGTAGTTACTCAACAAGGTCAGGTGCCACAACCACCACTTCCCAAGAGGGTTAACCAACAGAAATACAGTGCGGAGAACGGGTAACACAGTTGCCACGTGCAGCTGCAATTTCTCAATATTGGTTACGACAGGATGAGGATGACACGGATGAAAGTTCCTGACGGTGCCTAGGAGAGGGGGAAGAGTGCGTGCTTGGCGCAACTCTAGAGGTAGATCAGTCTGGTCCATTTGTGGATGGAGAAGTGAATGGTGCAAATGTAACATTCCTTGTTGACACTGGAGCTACCCGTTCTACTGTTAGGTTAGTGGAAATTCCAAACCTTCCTCTCTCAGGTGAACATATCCAAGTGGTTGGAGTTTCCAATCAGCAAATTAAAACGCCTCATACTAAATTAGTAAAGGTAAGAATTGGTCCATTTAGTGAAATGCACCGATTTGTGGTATGTGATTGTAGTCCTGTGAACCTTTTAGGACGCGATTTATTGTGCAAAATGAACTGCACAATTTATTGTATCCCAGACGGAATTGCATTTCAGACTCCGGATGAAGATGTGCTGTATAAAATGACAATGGTGAATTTAGAACCAGAAGTAAATGGTTTGTTTCCTGTATTTGATGCAGAGAAAATCCCAATTGAATTGAAAAGAACAGTGAAAGAAGAAGTGTGGGATTTTACAGGAGAAGATGTAGGTTTAATGAAAGGAGTAGATCCCGTTAAAACAACAGTGAAAGAGGGAACGAGTTACCCAAATACGCCCCAGTATAAATTGACTCCAGAAATAATTGAAGGAATAACGCCAGTAATAAATAAAATGATTGAACAAGAGATTCTAAAAGAAATCATGAGCAGTCCATGTAATTCGCCAATAATGGGACTGAAAAAGCCAAATGGAACATATAGAATTGTACAGGATTTGAGAAAGGTAAACAAAATTGTTGTGCCTTGTTGCCCAATAGTACCGAACCCGGCTGTGATTTTATACCAGATTCCACGTGAAGCAGAATGGTACACAGTAATTGATTTATGTCATGCATTTTCTCTATTCCATTGCATCCAGATAGCCAGCCAATATTTGCGTTTAGGTTTGGAGAGAGTATTTTGGCATGGTGCCGAATTCCTCAAGGGTACACAGAAAGTCCCTCAATCTTTAATCAGATCCTAAAGAAATCATTGGAAATTTAAGAATGCCAGAAAAGTCAGTGATGGTTCAGTATATTGATGACCTACTGGTGGCATCAAAAACTAAAGAAGCATGTGTCACTGATACAATTGCTTTGCTGAATCATTTAGCAAAAAGAGGACATAAAGTGTCCCCTTCAAAATTGCAGTTTTATCAACAAGAAGTCCAGTATTTAGGGCATAAAATTGAGAAAGGAGTGCGAAAGGTAACGAATGAAAGAATAAAAATGATTCAAGGAATGAGAGCTCCAATGACACAAAGAGAGGTAAGAATGTTTTTGGGAATGGTTGGATATTGTGGACAATGGATAAGCGGTTTTTCACTGATTGCTAAACCATTGCAGAAACTGACAAAGAAGGATGTTAAAGATCCTTTTGAAATGAATGATGAAGAAATGAAAGCATTCAGAGAGTTGAAAAAGAAATTGTGTGAGGCTCCAGCATTGGGAATGCCGGACTATGAAAAAGATTTTGAGCTGAATTGCAGTGAAAGAGATGGATGTGCATTTTCAGTTTTGGTACAGAGACATGGAACTATGAAAAGACCAATTGCATATTTTTCAGCTGTTTTAGACCCTGTAGCGAAAGCGTTGCCTGGATGTTTGAAAGCAGTTGCTGCTACTTGTGTGAGTCTGGAACAGAGTGAAGGCATAGTGATGGGGTATCCATTGAGAGTGTATGTTCCCCATTCTGTGGAAATTCTCTTGACAAGAACAAAAACCCAATACATGACACATAGTCGGCTGACTAGGTATGAAAAGGTAATTTTGAGTGCAGATAATGTGACCATTGACAGATGTATGAATGTGAATCCTTCAACATCATTGCCAGATGAAGAGAATGTGATTGAAATGGATGAAGTAGATCACGATTGTCTGAATGTGCTCGAATACTGTACAAAACCAAGAGCTGATATACGAGATGAGCCTTTGAAAGTATCAGATTATATTCTGTTTGTGGATGGCTCATGTTTGAGAACGAGTGATGGAGTTCTAAGTGCAGCATATGCAGTTTGCACAGTAGCAACTGTATTGGAAGCATCTTGTCTGAAAGGTGTACGGTCTGCCCAAGTCGCAGAATTAGTAGCTCTGATTCAAGCATGTAAGTTGGGAAGAAATGTACGGGTTACGATTGTGACAGATAGCCAGTACGGCTTTGGGGTTGTGCATGATTTTTGTCAGATTTGGTCACAAAGGGGTTTCTTGACGTCTGCAGGAACTCCCATCAGAAATGGAGATTTTGTGAAAAAGCTGCTTGAGGCGATACAGCTGCCTAAACAGATCGCTGTAGTGAAGTGCAATGCACATAAAAATGGGGAAGACTACATAACTGTTGGTAATAAATATGCTGACGAAATGGCACAGTACTGTGCAAAGAATGTGGTTTCTTTGAATAAATGTCGTGAAAGAGAGCATATTTCTTGTCCTTTGCTTTTTACTAACTCTATTGAAACATGGGATGAGGTGAGACAGTTACAAGAAGCTGCAGAGGATGAGGAAAAAGATACCTGGATAAAAGCAGGATGTAGAAAACATGAAGAAACTGATGTTTGGGTTTACAGGGATGAGAGACCAGTTATGCCTGATAGCATGATTTCTGACATGGCACGGATGTACCATGGACAAGCCCATATTGGGAGAGATTCAATGATCAGACTTTTTAGACAAACATGGTACAATCCAAAATTCAGAGCCATAGCTGAGAGTCTTTGTCAGAGATGTCTTACTTGTCAACAGTTAAATCCAGGAAGGAAGACAGTAGTGAGTCTAGGAAGAATAGGACGAGAAGGGGGTCCTTTCACTAGAATGCAAATGGATTTTATTGAAATGCCACCTTGCAACAGATTGAGGTATGTCCTAGTGGTCGTCTGTTTGTTTTCCCGTTGGGTGGAGGCATATCCAACAAGAAGGAATGGTAGTATTACAGTAGCAAAACTTTTGCTGCGAGAATTCATTCCTAGGTATGGTTTTCCAGTCACGATTGAAACGGATAGAGGAACACATTTCCAAAACGAATTAGTTAAACTGATTTGTGAAGCACTTAGTATTAAACAGAAACTGCACTGTGCATACAGACCAGAGGCTTCTGGAATAGTAGAGCAAGTGAATGGAACAATAAAGAACAGGTAAGGAAAAATGTGTCAAGCTACAGGACTCAAATGGCCAGATGCTTTGCCATTAGTTCTGATGGACAATCAGAAGTATTCCGGAAAGGAAAACTGGACTCAGTCCACATGAAATAATCATGGGACGAGCAATAAGACAAGTACAAGTACCTGTCAACAAGCTACTGACTATAACTGATGATCTAGTGCTGGATTATTGCAAAGGATTGGCTGATGTGGTGCGTTCTGTGTTTCATCAGGTTGGACCGGATGCGACCACTCTTGAAAGAAAACCAGCTCACGACTTGAATCCAGGAGATTGGGTTCGAATAAAAGTCCACCGAAGAAGAAACTGTTTGGTTCCTCGCTGGGACGAACCAAGACAAGTGATCCTGGTGACGACCACCGCAGTCAAGTGTGCAGGAGTAAAACACTGGGTACATGCCAGCCACACCATCAGAGTTCCAGAACCTAAAGATCGACATGTGAGTCGGCATCTGGAAATATCAGATAACAGTTCAGCATCAGAAAGAGAAGAAGAAACAAACAGGGTGCCAGAACCTGAAGATCGACCTGTAAGTCGACATCTGGAAGACCCAACTACAAGTGCAACGATAGAAGAAGAAGAGGAAATAGAAGAAATAGCTGAAGTTCCAGAATTTGAAGATCGACCTGTAAGTCGACATCTGGAAATATCTGACACCAGTTCAGAATCTGATTCAGAACATTCGGAAGGTGACGAAACTCAAAAAAGAAAGTGGAATTTTGAAAGCGTAAGAGAAGAAACTGAGCCAGAAGATAGTGACAGTGAGCAACCAAGTACAAGTTGTGGTAAAATTCCTTCGGAGATAATATTAATAGATGAAGAAGGGAGAGTTTCAAACAAAAAGCTAGAAAAATCGGAAAAACCCCGAGGAGCAGTAGGGACAGATAGTCAAACACAAGAACAGGGAATTTTAGAAGCAGATAGAGAGACTGACACAAATTCGGAAGAACCTCGAGGAGGGACAGAAATAGGTGAACGAAGGAAGATAAGAAAAGAACCACAAGTAGATGAAAGTGAAATTATAAGCTTCAAAATAAGAGGAAATAGCGAAAGAATTGAAACAGAGTCTGAAGAAAGTGGAGAAGAAAGAAATGAAAAACTAGAGACAAGGAAAAGAAATTGGAAAACAGAAAGAGAGGAAAAAGGAAGTGAAGCAAAAAGGCCAAGAAAAGGAGACAATTGGCCCAACGAAGTAAGAAAATTAAGATACAGAATCATAAGGTTGGATGGAAAAAGTGCTGAACAAGTGAATGAAATAACAAGTTAAAGAGAGCAAGAAAAACAAGGTGGAAAACACTTGCAGAAAACGAAAAGAATAAAGAAGGTAAATCAGAAGTATAGATCGCCTGAATGGTTGTATCGTGCTTTGACTAGTCATAAAGAAGAGAAGAAAAAGAAGAATTGAACACTCACGAAAACCCAGAACAAAGAAACCTGATGGGAGAAAGTGAAGTGCAACAAACCTGAAGCAACAAACCTGAAGAAGTTTAGATAGTTTTACCGGATTTGACAAAACACTGATCTGACGAATTTACCGGATGTGACAAAGAAAGAATTCTGAGAAAGAATTAAAAGAAAGTACCAAGCAAAGACAAAACATTGCAAGTACAGAGTGGCAAGCAAGTCATTTCTGAGGTGTAGTGACACAATTTTCTAGAAAACAAATAAATAAGGTTAGAGGACAAAATGGAGAATACTAGAGATAGAAAATGTAGATGTGAGTTTTTAAGTAGATGGTGCAAGATGTGCTGTTTTTGTACAGGATTATTAATAACAGTATGGGTGGTTTTAGCAATCACTATTCCAATTAGTTTAGCTGTAGTGGAAATGTCTAATAACACTAAGAAAGAAAATGGAGCTAATACTCAAGAGCCAATTATTTTAAAGAGTAGTGCAGAATTACATAAGGACAAATCAATAACAGACTTTTCAAAAAATGTTTTTACAAAATTATTATAGGAGTATGTAGAAACAATGGATGTAAGAGATTGCTATGTTTGTATGCAGTTGCCTGCATCTGTAGCAGAGGGTGTGACTTATCATCACCTCCCTTTGACATATGGAATAACATGTAGTGTTTTAGCAAGTTTATTTTATAAAACAGGTAGATTAGAATATTATTACACTGACATAAATAAGATTTTTGCAAAAGTTTCTGTAGTTCCCGAGCTTAACAAAATAAAAGTGGGAAAGACGTTTGGTGAATATTTTTTAGAAGATAAGATTTTAACATTAGATAGTATAATTAGGTACAACCTTACCTGTGAGTTAAAGAAGGAAGAAAAGGTATTTTTAGAGATGGTTGAAGAGAAGAGTGAAATTTCAAAGAAAGGTGATAGAAGAGACAAAAACACCTCTTTGGGCGTTTGAGGAAGACAATCATGACAAGAAAAAGACAAATGCCGCTATGACTCTGGATTGGCCCCAACAGGGAAGGTTGTGCATTAGAAGAAATAAGACAAGATATGACAATTATTTTGTGGGTTCCAGCAATTGCCATGACAATTACCAAATTTTAGGTGGATGGGGATTCAAAGGGGGAAAAGATCCAATATTTCCAGGCATTTATTATGTTTGCGGGAATAGGGCTTATTATAGGTTGCCGGACCATTGGTATGGGTCATGCTACTTAGGCCTGGTCTTTCCAAAGATTTTCCATGTGGATAGAAAAGAAAAAGGAACACACAAAATGATAAATACCTTTACACGTAGAAAAAGGGAACGTTTTTCAGAAATAGTAGGTGACATTTTTGGTGCATTGATACCAGCAGTGGGAATATCTTTGAATGCATTTAGAATTCGGAAATTATCCACAGTGGTAGATCGTTTATCTACAAATACTGCTGGAGGGTTCTTGATGGTAAATACCGAGATGGTTGCCATGAGAGCTATGGTGATGCAAAATCGTCTTGCCCTTGACATTCTTTTGGCAAAAGAGGGCGGAGTCTGTGGAATGCTGAAAGTTCAACATTGTTGCACTTACATTCCTGATAAAAGCGAAAATATACAGAAGTATATAACAAATATTACAAATTTGCATAAAGAACTTGTTCCACTGGAGGTTGAAAGTGCTTGGGGAAAACTTGGTAAAGGTTTTTCTTCTGTAATAAATTGGTTAACAAGAATGAGTGGATTAATAATAGGGAAAGTTATAATAATAGCAACCGTGATAATAATAATAATATTAGTACTGAAGCTTGCAATAACATGTATAAAGAGAAGAAGAAGGCAGAATAAGCTAGAAAAAGAAAACATGATAAACAAGGAAAGAGAGAGAGAAATGGGTGAAATAGAGTTAGAAGAAATAAAAGAGAACATGTACAAGAAAACGAAGAAACAAGTTGAAAGGGATACAGTTGTATAAACTAACAAAAGCAAATGGATAAAAGATATATGCTGTCTGAGAAAATTGTATAACTTGGGTTTTGTGGTGATATTAAAAATCACCAAAGGGGGGAGTTGATGGAGCAGGGTAAATGTAAAAATTTTAACCTCCTAATATTTTCGTACAATATTAATAAACCTGTTCGTTTAAGTAAATAACCAACAATGTATGTTAAGGGTTAATGGTAACACGCAATTCTGTGTGCAAATTAATTGACTTATAATTGTTTACGTATCTAACATAACATTTGCGTACTAAAAATAATAAATGCATGATTTGTGCTTTTAAATAAAACGTGTGGTTGCAGAATAAAGCGATGGTAAGTAAGGGACAGCTTTATATGTTGCTTCGGCTAGGTAATACCTAATTGGGGTACATAGAAAGACGGGAGGGAAACAAAAAGGTTTATATTTCTTTGTTTTAATAACATTTTGTTTATCTTTGAAAATAGAGCGCTTAGGCCTGCCGAGCAGCAATATAAAATGGCAGCGAGTTGCTAGAATGCGCATGAGCGGGAGACCATGTGATAGAGGAGAGAGGCTGTGGAAAAGGGATGATCACGCGCTGATGCCGAGAGGCTAAGATGAAAGTATGGTCAAGGCTGTTGTGACCCTTCTGAGCAGATGTGTGCCAAGATGATCAGCAAGAAGCGTGAGAAGCCTGGCTGAATCAATAGACGGAACTGTATTACATAAAATGGAACAGAAAAAGATACAATTTGGACTGATCGAAACGGATGAGCAAGTGCATGAACTGTGGGAAACGATGCTTGCATGGACATTCCACACGGAACTGGTTGAGAGCAGGAAGTTTGATTAGAATGTATATGGACCTGAGTTTTTGACCAATGAGAATGAATCGCGCCATGTAAGAAGAAACATTTTATGCTGTAAGCTAGAATTAGGGTATAAGAAGACCTACTCTTGGTGGGAGGGAAATGTATGCTGTTAGTATGCTGCGGGAGTTGCTGCTGAAATTAGATGCCGCGTGAGTTAGATGCTGTAGATGGGAGAAGTTGCGGTCCCTGATGCCGACGAGCTGATGCTGCTGCTGTTATTTTCCTTTTCCAGTTGAGTATAAAGATGCTGCTTTAGGAGAACTTTTCCTTGATAGATTTTATTAGAATTATTAGAGTTTTTCCCCAGATAAATAGATAGATTCATCTATAGAGTTCTTATTATGATAACCTCATTTTTCCGTCTAATAAAAGTGCCTTACAATTTCAAACTATTCTTATATTGATGATAAATGTAATGATCTGAATAATAAGCTTAACCTCATTACCTGCAATTAAAAACTTTATATAAACTTTATTATTCTTTAAACAAATGACTCAGTGATTCTTTAGCTCAATGATTAATAATGAAATGGTAAAAGAGTTTATTGTGATTGAGCTGGTCTTAATCACCATCTACTGATTCCTACTAGTTGGTCCATCGACCAATGAGCGGAATACCTTAAAAGCAAATGAGAAATATTATGTCATGATAAAAGAGGTATCCCGTCTCCTTCCAGCGAATCGTTTTTCTCCTAGGTTCATGACGGAGGAAATCCAGGGAATAAATGAGTAAGTGAATGTATATGCGGTGTTATGGGCCCCACCGTCATATGGATATAGTGTGTGTGTTAGAGAAATAATTGCACCTGGATGACCAAAGCAGAATAGGAGAATTATTTTTATTGTTAGCGCTGGATCAGATGAAACAAACTAACCCAAAATGGTCAACGGTGTAGGGGGGCTGACCCAAAGCCCCCGTCTATGTAATTTTTTGGGTGTTGTTGACATGTGCTCTGGCATCTAGATAAAGCGGACTGTAGCCAGATCTAGAAAGGGAACAAAGAGGGTGTTATAGGAACAAAGAGCATGATCTGATGGGACTAGTGTAGAAACTTTCTATTATGGCAAGAGGCAACTCTTATACTGGAAGGCACAAACCTTCATTTCTCAAAGGTGTCCACACATATGAAAAACACGCAATAAAGTGGCTGGGAGACAGACTTAGTCAATACTGTACTTCCTTGCCTCATGGATAATCCTTATTGATGAAGCGCTGAGGAACACCTTGCCTGTGGTGGAATTGTTTTTCCACTGGACATTGGTCATGCTTTCTATCTAAACTATTTATCGTTTTTATGATCGCCGTAAACGTCTTATTAAACTATTTTGAATATATTTTGCATAACTCGACAGTTAAATATGTGGAAGCCTGTTATTCATATATGCTCACGAAAGTCAAATATAGCCTAAATGTAAAGTCTAAATGTGAAAAACGTTCATAACATAAAAGCACTAGTTATAGTTGCGCGGCAAATTTGAGATTCAAAAGGCTACGCTTCTCAAAAGCTTTTCTTATGTTTGCCCTCCAAATTAGTGCTTCTACACTAAATTAAGTTTTTTTATTAATAAAAAAACAGCCTACGGAAAATCGATATTGCATTCGCGTTTTAAATGGCTTAACACCCCGTACCACAGTAATGGGACTCGTGGTTCGCTCATGATCGCTCTTCTAAGTAGAAATATTTCGTCATTTTAAAGCATCACAAATACAGACACACACGAAGCTGTGCATACAAGCTGCATTTTGTACATACCCTGTATAGCCTGAAGAAATTGAGACACTTTGGCGCTAGAGGGCGCTCTACACTGCCCATGTCCGCTTCAATAGAATTGGTCCCACTTATTCATCAAGAATGGACACCCAGGATCTTGCTCCTTGGACAGTATATTTTGCTAACCGAAGGTATGATATGACCTGCGCCATCGACTGTGGGTGTCAGTGACTTACCATAAGACAAAACTGTGTGTCCAATTCACATGAAAATAAAACACCCGAAATATCATTGTAGAATACGTGT
This sequence comes from Calotriton arnoldi, assembly GCA_963921515.1. Lineage (NCBI taxonomy): Eukaryota > Metazoa > Chordata > Amphibia > Caudata > Salamandridae > Calotriton > Calotriton arnoldi. The sequence goes on from CAWUFW010011972.1 coordinate 442,971, forward strand.
TATTTTGCGGTTTACTAGCGGTACAGTACATGGCAGCCTGCACCCACTGTGCAGGAACCTGTCTCCGACTGATACTGCCTCACATTAAAATGCTTTACAGTCTGTTTTCGAAAGAAATCCTCTCACAATTGTGTGTACTGATGAGTTTATTTTCATTGTACAAGTTGCACGTTTATTACACATTATCTACAACTAGAAGATCTGATCAGAAGGACTTAATTGGGAGGTAGGAAGGGGGATGATGTGACCATGTATTATACTGAATAAAGTAACCCTATCACACGCAAATGGATACTGCGAGCCACCTCAGACGTCAATGACTTTATATAGGAGCTCCTATTACAGCCTTGTGCCTCCATTTAGTCAAAGAACTACACAGGGACTTGGAGTGCCTTTACAAAGTATTCTAGGGGGTACTTTAGCCAATATACAAGTACTTATTTGTGCAACTAGGTGCTGTGCTGCGGGGGACCCTCGTGTGAGGTCTTTAAAATATGAATTCTCTGAAAACGAACTGTGCACAGGTTGTTAGCAGCAATCAACTAGCAGGTGTAGTAGTCGGACCTCCCCTGGCGTTTCTATCACCCCCTGGCGGGGTTCAGCACATTCTGAAGAGACATACCAAGATTCGCCCTGTCCCAGGGGTGGGTGTGTGGGTGGGAAGCACTCCGGGCCTCATGTCAGGAGTTACATCAGCTTAGTGGATCTTTGGGCGACCCGGCGGTGAAAAGTTCACATAAATTACGTGCATGCCATGCTGACATTCTTGTCGCTGTGGGAGGCATTGGTAGGGGGCCAGTGATTGTGCCAGACTTGGTGCTTTTGCTCTCGAGGCAGCTACGCAAGGACGCATTTCTAGAATGCGTGCGTAAACCTCGTTCCGCCCTCCCGGAAATCCATTAACCTTGATAGTCTGGGCTCCAGGTTGGAGGCTGAGCGTTAGGGAGTCATTGACGGTTGACGTCACCATGACCTGCACGTTACAAGTGTTTTGCAGTGGAATGTTATGTTTTAATTCGGTTGTTAAGTTGCTTTTTCTGTGCTGTGGTGTTATGTTCTATTATTTACTTTAAATAGGTCAATAAATGATGCTCCATTTACAGTCAAAAGTAGAACATGTCTTTAAAGTTCCTGTGACTAGCAACAGTTCATCATTAAGGGGGTGAAACAGCACTGCTTTGGATCTTCAACTATTCAGGACACCACTCAACCAATGGGCCGGATGCCAAAATAGTTTCCACTGGTGCTATTAAGGTAGTTGTTGCTCTAAACACCTTTTACCATAGCTTTATAAACACCAGATTCTGAAGCTGGTAATGAGGCAACAATGTTTGAGCACATTTGCTGTGTAGTATTTTGTTGTGCTGGTAAGGTGTTCTGTTGTATTTTGTCCTGCTGTCTTTTTGTGCTTCATTATTTTAATGTGATTTTGTTTTGTTTTACTGCAGTTGTTGCGTTGCATTCTGTTTTGAATGTTTTGTTGTGATGTGGCATATGTTGTAATTGTTGTGCCTTGTTGCTTTGTGTATGTTTTTGTTTTACGTTTAGTTGTTCACTTTATATAGGTCAAGAAACGCTGCTATAATTTCAGCCCAAAGCAGAATATATGCTCACAGTTCCAGTGACAAGCACCATTTATCACTTTATCAGGTGGTAAAATAGCGCTGCTGCAGCTCTTCAACTACTTGAAACAGCGGACAGCCAAAAACTGTTGCCGCCAAAAGTGCTCACTTTGTGACACAGTTCTTGACTGCGACTTGTAAATCCTGCGACCATTAAATTTAACGTTTGATCATCTGCTACTACAGACTTTCCTCATCGCCTCCTGGGTCTCTGCCATCTTTTACTGATTAGTGCTTCGAGGATACTAGAAAGTGTCCCCAAGTGCTTTATAACCCTAAATAAATAAATAAATAAAACAAGACTACGTAAAGCTGCAGAGGATTTTTCAGGATATTTTGCACTGTCTGCTATTTTCTTGCCAGGTTTGGTGTAACTGGGGTCAGTCGCGGCTGGCATGGCTCACGGTTGCGAGGGTGAGGTTGCAAGGGGGGGATAATTTAAAAAAAATAAAAATCAACTTACCTTGAGGCAGGGTCCCGTGTCTTCTCGGCTCCTGCTCTCCTGCCTCCGACAGGAAGAGGAAGCAGGCAGCCAGGCTCCCTCCCCATTGCCAATCATAGCGCTGCATACAGCATTGTGATTGGTCGGGACGGCGCCCAGCCAGGGGCTTATGGGGTGGGCATGTTCTACATGCAGGCTGCATTGCAGCCTGCATGGAGAAGGGCAAAGTGTGCATCACTGGTTTGGGTGGCCTGAGAGGGCCGACCAAACAGTCTATGCGCACTCAGGAGTGGGCACACCACTCCTCCCCTGCCCGGAGAGCAGAGCAGCCCCGCTCGCAACGCAAACATAAATTACCATTTTATGTTTCTGCTTCTCGCACTGCGAGAAAGCAGTGGGGCGACGCTCCTCCACCATAGCCGGGGAGCCGCCCCCGACTGAGGGGCGAGCCAGTTGTGATGTCTACAGCAGACACGACTTCAGTGCAGATATTGAGGCCAAATCGCCTTTGTCTTCAATAAACAGGTAGCCCAACAATAAACGATTTCCACACACTTCAGCTTCTGAACATCTTGGAAGAGGAAGGCGGGCACATCTGTTTAATTAAAGTAATTGCCCAGTTGAAGGTGGGGCAGAGGCGTGTCAGTCTGCAGCAGGACTGCTTGATTCAGACTCATGCCTCAGTGGGCCTAACGCAATGACTTGTGAATGGAAACCCCAAATTACTCCCCTGGGACTCCAATCCAGACAGACGAGGCTTTTGCTGCTTTTTGTGTAAAACAGAGGATTTCAAATAACCACCTGTCGTCTGACTTCTTCCCACATGTCACTAAATGATGAATATATTAAGACAGCATTCCTACCAAAAATCTTTTTTTGAAAAATGTGCCTGACTCACTGATAAGTTCAAGTTTGTAAAATTCAAACTTGACTAAATTATTTTAACAAAAGCAAAACCGCTCTCATCTGAAAAACTCTTCCCGTCTGCAGCCTCATTCTAAGTACAGAGGGAAACAAGCAATGCACACTCTATGTATATTTTAAAGAACTAGTAACCATAGGTCTAGCAGAGAGCTGCGCTGTCAAAACATTTTAAAGTGGGCAAAGAAATGCACCAATGTATATGGGAATAATGTGTGGTATTACACACTATAGCATTACCACATGGTTTTGCCCGTGCACACTCCTTCATGGGTTACTGGGCAGAAATTGTATGGCCAAAAACGCAGAAGCAAGTGCCTATTTGCGTGGAACGTGTGATTTGAAGTTACGCGCAAACATTGATTTCACCCTTTTTTCAATACAGGTGTATTTGCACGTGGGTGAGTGTGCCAAACATGAGAATATTGGTGGAAATCGATATTATGGCGAAAAGAGAGTGTTGGGACCAAGGAAGTAGCCAAAAAACGATGCCCCCCCCAAACACCCTTCAAATCAAAGCTTTTATGGCACCAAGCAAAACGAAGCAAGTCACTATGACCCTCCCCAGACGAGCTTTCATCTCTTCCATCCAAGTATCTATCCTTCCATCCACCTGCTGATATCCACAATTTCACCTTTACATTCTGTCATCCATTCATTCTTTCATCTATTATTATTATTGCAGTCTTATATAGCGCGTAGCTGCCCATAGGGTGTCCCTATTGTTTAGTCTTTCACTATTCCGTCCATCCAGCCATATTCAACCCTATGCATGCATCTCCGGACCTATCCATCCAGTTATCCATCCATCCATCCTTTCACTAATCCGTCCATCTCTACATCCACCCCTTCACTAACCCATCCATCCTTTGTCATTCATCCATCCATCCATCCTTTCACTCAGCCATCCTTTCACTCAGCCATCCTTTCACTCAGCCATCCAATCATCCATCCTTTAACTCATCCTTCCACCTAACCACTCATTCATCCACCCTCCCCATCATTCACCCATTCATTCTCTCACGATTCATTCTCTCTCGTCCATCCTTTCTCTCGTCCATCCACCTTTTCACTCATCTATCCTTTCACTCCATCCATCTGTCAACCCTCCCTTTCACTCATCTCAGCCATCAATACATCCACCCTCCTTTTCACTCATCCATCCATCCACTTTTTCACTCATCCATCCACTCTCACTCATCCATCTACACTTTCACTCACACATCCATCCTTTCACTCACTATCTTCCCTTTGTCTGCCAAGTTGCAGACAGCAGAGGCCCATCAGGAACTCCACCCACGCTTAAGCTGAGAAAGCGGGGGTTCACAATGCCCCGGATTGGGACGGAAATGTCCCTCGCATGGTGATGGATCATGCACCCCTGACCTGAGTGCCCCAGCTGCAACAATATCTGGATCCCTGGTGCTGATTTTCGAAGTCACGGGTGAACATGGATTATGCGTGTGTGTCATGATATAGGCCTATCTCACGGATTGCGGTCTTGTTGGACCATGAGGGGCGTGCAGTGGTGGCAGCATACTGTGTAGTGATCAATAGGAGTGAACATGCCTTTTTACCTGTGTCACTGGAGTGAGGCCTATAGGCCAATTCATTTAAAGTTCTTCTTCTGTGTGCTTAACTCACACTTGGCCTACATCAAGTTAGTATGTAGCTGTATGCAAGGCATGTGTGATTGCATGTGTGTGGTGTGTTTATGTGTGCCTGTGACTGGTACAAGACAAGGACAACTATGGGTTCCATTTTGGGAGACCCATAGCTGACTGGAGGCGCGTGAGGAGGTAGAGGATTCCCCCCAGATAGATTTATGGATTACTTCATTCCTGTGAACTGGTGGGAGATACTGGAGCAAGGAACAACCAGGCTCTACAGTACGCTTCAAAAAGTGCTATTTGATTCTGAGAAAGGTCACTGGTCCCTTATTAGCCACATCTGAGGAAGGAGATGGGCCTAATAAGGGAATCAAAGAGTATGGCTGGGGCCCTGGAGTAACCTTTTGATGCACAATCAGTGTGACGGCCTCCAGGTGTGAACCTCTAGTCACTCCCATGCCCTGTGTTATCAGGCTATCAGATTTGGAGTCGATCCTGCTGTGACAGACTACTTTCTGGAGGAAAGGCAGAACAGAGGTGTGGGCACTTCTAAAGGAAGCAGACCCCCCCTGCACAAACCTCAAAGACACAGACCCTAAGTCAAGTTGGTGTCTGGTAATGGACTGCAAGAAGGGGAGCTTGAGGCTCCCAAAACAGTCAGTTGTCAAGCAGCCAGTTGGGCTGTATGTCAAGGAGGAGATCTTCTGCTAGACTTCTACCTACTTCTATCCATGACTGGGGGCTAAGTCTGCCAGTCTCCCAGCTGGGCAGGGGGACGTCACCCAGGAAAATCCAAGACCACATGCCCAGAGCTTAATTTGTAAAAAAAAGAAAAAAACTTGTGCCAGGGCCTTCATCAGGAGGCCACTGCAGCTTGCACCACCCATTGCCAATGCCAGTACTGCCAATGACAGCATCAACACAGCAACTAACCATCACACTCCCAAGTGTGACAATTCAGACTATTCCAGGCCCCCAAAGCTATAAGAAGGGCTTGGATGCTGGTATTAGTCATTTTTAATGTATATTTAATTAACAACTGTGGTTATGCTCATCTCTAAATTAGCCGAGTAGGACCACCAAGTGGCAGACTGTCATACGTGCCGGTGCTGACAATCACGTGCCAGTGGCGAGCAAAGGAAACCACCGGCTAAAACTAAGCACTGCACCTGCCCTGGAGGGCCAGTGCCTGTCTGCTTGTCAAGACTAGTGTGCCCTGTGAGGAAAAGGAGAGCACTTTGAGGGAGCTAGGTCCAGTGGGGGATCCTGGCGAGTGGATTCACATAGTAAGGTGTAAGCAAGCAGCTGCTGCACTGATCAGGCCATTTTCCATGTGTGGATTCAAGTCGATGACCTGTATGCCAGAGGGGGCAGTCGTGAAGTTAGCTATGGCTACCCTGATTGGGCCGTAGGTTTTGTGCAGGTAAATATCGGCAACCCCATATACCAGAGGGGGCTGCTGTGAAGATTCAGTTAATGATGGTCCGATAGGGGCCTAGCTAATGTGCAGAGTAAAATCAGCAACCCCGTATGCCAGAGGTGGGTCGCCATGAAAAGTGCATTACTGCCGTGCCGATTGGGCCACAGCCTGTGTCAAGGTAAATTTGGTAACCCAGTATGTCAGAAGGTGCCGCTGTTAAGAGCAAGGATTGTGACCTGGTTTTGCTGGTGCAGAGAGGGAAGGCCACCATAGTGCGCTGCGACTGCCCCGCCCTGACTGAAGCAGCAGAACACGTACGATCGCCCCTTACCTGCGAGAGGGATCAGAGGAACTTACCAGAACATCGGAGGGAGTGCTGCAGAGGAGCAGCTGCAGCCCCTGCCAAGGGGAGATTGCTACTCACTGGCAGTAGCCACTGCTGCAGACCTCCACGATGCCAGAGTGTGGAATGCTCCCTGGGACTCCAGTAGAGCAACCCCAGCAGGAGCGGGTAAGACTGACTGCAAGGCTGAACAGCCCAGATGAACTTGTACTGCCTTACAGCACTATAGGCGCTGGAAAACGTTTGACTTTGGGAGAGTCAGAATGGGCCACCTAAGACTCGGACTGCTAGTGGAGCCTATCCAGAATGTCACCCAACGTGAATGGAAAATAACCGCTACCAATATAGAAGGATGTGGGACTCTGGTGGCCTTCCTATCTAACACTTGAGTAGTGACCTCTGGAGATCTGTGTGTATTATTTGTGTAGGCCGTATTTCACTTAGTGTTTCTATATAAATGCTCCTTTATCCATAAAAGCAAGTATTTGACTCGACAATCCTTTATTGCTGCTATTAAATGTATTTTGTGTTATGAGCCTCCGTTTAACCCCCGCATCTACCTTTCCCGAGAAGCCTTGGACTGCTCGACCTGTGCTACCACTGAGAGTCAAGTACTGAAGGGGTACTTAGCCCAGTTGCTCAAGGCCAATCGTAGGTCAGGCCCTGGGACATCAGGAGTGAAAAGCCTCAACCTGCACGTTTGGGCCCAGTGAAATCTGACGCATTGCCCTCACTCCGACGCAGCGCCAGCTTCAGCACTGTGGAATCGACGCAGCACGACTTGACTTCTGAAGCATCGTCCCGGGGTGCGGATTTCTGCATCAACACCACACCGCAGTAAGGCATAGAGGTCGCATGCCTGAAACTAATGCATCACCTCCACTGTAACAGTAAGGAACCAACGCATCACTTCCCCTGCCTAGAAGTAAGGAACCAACGCATCACATCCCCTGTAGTAGTGAGAAACTGACGCATCGCCTGCTTTTTCGGTTCCTCACCTCCCCTGCGTCTCGCATCATCATTGATTTTTGACGCATCTAAGGTACTTTGTCCTGATCAAGCGCAACCATTGATTTTTAAGAACTACAACTTTATTCATCTTTGAAAATTCATATCTTGACTTATGTATGTTGGGGTTTTGTAGTTTTGGTCTTGTTTTATTCAGATAAATATTGGCTATTTTTCTAAACTGGTGCAGAGTCCTGGGGAGGCTGATGTGGTGTGGTGTGTGTGTTACAAATACTTTACACATTGCCTCTTGGATAAGTTTGCTCTGTGCCAAGCTACCAAGGGGGTGAGCAGGGGTTATCTTAGGTGTGTAACTTACTTACCCTGACTAGAGTGAGGGTCCCTACTTGGACAAGGTGCAAACCACTGCCAACCAGAGACCCTATTTCTAACAAAGAATAAGTCCCAGCTACTCATAGCAAAATCTTTGTGAAATGGTCCCAATGAGTTAAATTCTTTATAAGAAGTAGAGTAAACCAGAAATTCAGGAGTAAAGCAGGAGCACTCAAAGAGAAAGTTACAGCAAAATCTTTGTTAATCAGGTCCCTTGTTTGTAAAGACTCCATCAACCTTGTCTATTTTACCAAGTCAGCCTCAATAATGGCTAATTTTTTAATGAACCATGGAAAACTCTTCATCAATACTTCCATTTGGTTAGGAAGTGTCCCTTAAGTAGCAACCTTATTCATGTAGTGTAGGTATTTTTGAGACTATTTCAGCTGGAGTGTAATCAGGCACCTTCATGAGCAGAAAGGATGGAATTCGTATTTTGGTTTTTCCACATCACATGAAATGCAGTATGTACAAAGTGAAAAGCATGATATGACACAGAGGCAGTAACTGGAAGCCATCTTATGAAATATCATAGTCCCACTTCCCATATTACAATGTCATGAAAAATGACACAGGAGCGAGAACTGTAGGTGTATGTGTAACAAACCCATTTACAAAATCCAAAATGAGAAATACGGGTCTTAAAAATGTTTTGCCTTTTTATGGTGACTAACAAGATCTCCCCGTTTCCCACCACTCCTGTTCTTAATCCCCTTACTTTGTCTTTATCAGACATTGCTTTTGCATCGGGCACATGCTAGCAGCCTAGTAACAAGGAGAATCACCAGTACTGTGTCTTGTAAGTGCTATTTTTATTTCCATTCCTGGAAATAGAAAAGGGACTGGCACATAGTGACCTCCAGCTTCCTGTCCCTGGGTTTTTAATCTGACAACATGCACGTCAACAGACCTGATACAGGCGGGATCCTCACCGTTTTTAAAGGTAAAAGAATGGCTTTATTTTAGGTGTCTCGTGCCTTAAATTGCCTCAGATGCAATATAAGCCAATGGAAAAAACACATTCCAAGATTTTTTTTATTTTTTTATCTCCTGCTTCCCAGTTTGAAAATGTTGGCATTTTGTGACCTGTATCATTTTTAACTTCCTAACTTGGAAACGGAAAGATACTGGTTTGACTGAGCCTCACTCTGAGCTGCTTCTTAAGATGCCTGGCGTTAGATGCCAAAAACTGCCTAAGTCTTGGGCAGTTATGCTTCTATTGGACAATAGTTTACCTTTCTCCCAAGACTTTATTGGTCGCCCATTACTCATTGTTGCAACATAATCGCTGGAGAACACAAAGGTGTTGCTAATGCCCAAGTCTTGGCGAGTTGGAAGGAGAAATAACTCAAAAGTATTTAAGATTTTTACATATGCTTGAATAAACGGAAAACATTATTATTTTTTTTAACAGCACATGGTCTGCTCTTGACACTGCTGTGCTCTTCTATTATTTCAGGCGGCCATATTACATACTTAAAAATAATATTCAGTTCTTAGTAAGAACAATTATTTGGATAGGCGTCGTTCCAATGCAGTACTAAACTAAACCAACACATAAATAACCTGGCCGAGGTACACCAAAGGAGAGCGGTGGTGCGATTCAAATGAGACAGCCACAGATAAATCCTGATGAAAAGTGGACTAAACATATGTCCACTATGGAAACAGTGAACTCCACTTCAAGTGTGCGTTCAAATTAAAAACGTCCAAAGAGCAAATTACATCGCTTAGAAACGGCTTATACCCAGGGCTTGAAATGGAAAAATAGAAGTGCAGGTACCCTGTACCAGAGTACCTGCTTGTTTCTGAGAAGTCCCGGTATTCTCCAATTAAATGCATTGCATTTCTCTTGAGAAGTCCCGGTACTCTCCTCCTCAAAATAAAAAAGCGCCGGTACTCCGTATCGGACAGTACCGGCCCATTTAAAGCACTGCTTATACCAATACATGAGCTCTTGCTCCACACTCCCCTATTCAGAGAAGGTCCTCAAAATATCATTGTTTTCCACAAAACTGGGTTGTGTGGTGAGCCCCTTATATATTCAGGAACTGGCAAGCTCCCGCTCCAAACAGTGCCATGCACCACAACTCGGACTCTTATGGTCCAAACCGCGAGTGACCATGTTGGGTACGGGAACTATCACACCCTATAAAAACCGACAGCGAGGCATTTTGAATTTATTTCGTGCGATGGTCATCACCTTTTCTGACTTGATATATATCTGGGTTTTCGTGCTTACCGCACACAAGTCTTGCAGATTTGACCTGCTGAAATTTAAGAGGGTGCTAACTTTATCACACTTGGTAATTACTGGGTGCGATCACTTATAGTGGCAATTACTTTGCAAACATCCGTTTGCGCAGGGATCACAATTTAGCAGACCACTTGGTCGGGTCTGACCCGCTGCCACAGATTTTGGACGCCATCCAGCATTCACACATACCGGAATTCACACCTGGCTACCATGAGCACTAACGTCTGCGAGTTGGATAATGCCGGAATCCGTGTGACAACTGTTTCATCCTGCCCTGAGAGAAGTGTACTTTGAGACAGCTGACTAAGTTTATGATGCAAAGAACAAAAACTAAAATCTGTTGATCATTGTGGACTAGAATGTCAAAGTGCAACCAGGGTCGGACTAGGACTCAAAATAGGCCAGGGCACAAAAATCAAAGCGGCCCTCATTAGTGAATTAGATAGCTAAAAAAGAAGGGGCCCATATTTGCAAATTGGGGCAGTTTTGAACTTAAGACACACTGTATAAATGTTTTGCAAAGTATGGACTGCTGCATGAATTGAAGGTATTGTTTGTTTTGAGACCAGAGAAATCAACAGTAAAAACCGGCCCAGAAGACCACAAAACAGCCAAAAAGCCTCCCCCGCACTGATCTGTCAGACCAGCCCATCAGGCACTGCCTGATTGCCCTATAGGCCAGTCCAACCCGGACTACTACCTCTTATCTTCAAAGTAAACCTTACACCAAGCCAATTTATTATGTGACAATCTTCCTCCCGTCTGCAGGCGTGGTCCCTCCACTGACAGGCCGTACTGACTTTGAGCTGTGCGTTGGGGGCCCCCGCAGTCCTTCAGAGAGCTGCCTCCAAGAGCACTATTGATGTCAATCTCTTAGCTTGAATGTTTAGACAAGGCTAACCAGAGGAAACCTAGTAATTTTGGATCTTCCCAATGGGGCTGTTTTTGCCAGATGTTGACAGATCTCCAAGACACGGCGTCCCTTTTGCAATATATACACGCTTTCAATAACATTACATAATAGAGCAAAAAAGAAACCAGATGTTTCTGTTTATTGATCACTTTCAGTATAATTGTGTGCTGAAGACTCCCAAAAAAGGGGAAAAACTTTAAATGTTTCTTGAAAAAGGCAAAACTGTTTAAAATGTACAAGTACATGCCTTATGCAGGACAGTGGGTAAAGCACGACAGCACTGCATACATATCACTGTTAGCATAATGCAAATACTTCAAGTTTCCCCGTACTTCACTTATTAGAGAAGCTTAATAATTCATATTTATACAAAGAAACCATCAAAAGATGCCATAAACATCATCACTATTGGATATGCAGGGGAGAGGGCAAGGGAGGGCGTGGATTACACAATGTGAACCAGACTGAGGTGAAGTGATGAAAGCAGATATAAGATCCCTGAGGCACGGGGGCTAAGTGGGGAGTGGAGCAACATTACCACAGGGAAGGAGAGAAGTAAAAAAAAATGTAAACTATGAAAGACTGAACAGCTCTGGAGAAGTTTGATATGGCCAGGGTTACGCAAGGTAAAGGAAACAAGGGCAAAGAGCACCGATCAGGTGCAGGTTGGACAGTTCGATCAAACTTTAAAAAAAAATTCCAACAGGTATTGTTAAGCCTCACAAAATATTTTGCAGTAATCAAACAAAATTTAGGATCTACAGTTCCCACATTCCTATTTGCAAAATCCAGACATGGAATTTTTCAAAAGGAAATCCCCAAAATATGGTGGACTTTGCACAGTTGCAAGTTTAAATTTAGTGGTAGGATTGTGCCCTCCCCCAAAATGGCTCTGCTTCATGTGAATGAATGAATGAAACAGAATTTGTAAAGCGCATGGTTACCCAAGGGCATCCCCGCGCTATTGCCTGCTCCACCTTAAACTGAAAGCTAATCATTTGGGAAAGAGTAATGTTTTAATCTGCTTACGGAAGATGAGGTAGTTAGGTTGATCACGAATCTGCAGAGGCAGATTATTCCAGATCTTAGCCACATTATACGAAAAGAGGCAGCCGCCACTTCGTGCTCTCGTTATTCTTGGAATTGACAGTAAATGTTTAGTTTCTGACCTGAGGGCTCTGTTTGGACGGTATCGATAAATGAGGGACTGGATAACCTGGGATCCCTTCCCTGAAAGTGACCTGTGGGCTATGCAAAGGGCCTTAAACTCTATGCGCTCACGGATAGGGAGCCAATGTAGGGATGCCAAAGCTAGTTTAGCGGAGGACCGCTTAGGGATGTTCATAAGCATGCGCGCAGCGCAATTTTGAACAATTTGTAGCTTTCGAATCGAGGAGCGAGGGGCTCCAAGATAAAGAGCATTGGCATAGTCAAGGCGTGACAAAATAAGAGCCTGAACTAGGACTCTTCTTGCAGGAAAAGGGAGTAGTGGGAGAACTTTACGGATCATTCTTAGGATCCCGTAGCAGCTAATTTTTGCCCTTGTACTTTGAAATCAAGGTTCTGGTCGAGCCATATGCCCAGACTTTTAATTTGATGTTTGGGAGTAGGGGCAGGTCCAAAGGAGCTGGGCCAAAGTAGCCCAAGATTTGTGTTTTCTTTGTTCCCTAGGAGCATTAATTCCGTTTTTGATCCATTGAGTTTCAAGAATGACTCTTCCATCCACCCAGATACTTTTTCTAGACAGAGGGCGAGTCCAGGACTGGTGGAATCCCGCTGGTTAACAGAAACAACCAACTGGGTGTCATCGGCGTAAGTGATTATCTGGATCCCGAATGGTAACACCATCTCTGCCAAAGACCTCAAATACACGTTAAAAAGTATTTGAAGTTTTGAAGGAACCAGAGATTAATCAATATCTGGAAACACTGGTCCATTTGGGGTTGGCGATGGCACAAATGGATATTGCCCCAACACTGTGATCCCTCTCCTCCAATGAGAGGATGGCTAAGGTGCGTGAAGAGATGCCTTTTTCTGGACAGGCCCATTGACAAGGTAAAGGGCTGACCAAAGAAACAACAGAAGTTATAGGAACTGTGACAAGAGTATGTGAATTAATAACGAATTGGGAGAGGCAGCTGTGCAGAGTGACTCTTCTGAGTGCTGCCAAAACTATTGTAAGCTTATTTTTATTTACATTTAGCTGATTGAATAACATCACTTCTCAGAGTTTGAACTGTCTGATATCAGATATTGAGAATACCTGCTAAGTTGCTTGATATAATTGTGAATAAGACTTTTTATATATATATATAAAAAAAAAAAACATAGGGATGGGAAGAATGGGAATGGCCATTTGAGGTGTGGAGAACATTCGCAAAGTCATTACTTTAAGGGTAATCACAAATCTTCCAGATGACATCACAAACAATTAGACGAGTTAACTTTATTGCTTAAAATGCTGAAGTATTAAAATTGGATGTAAAAATGACAAAGCACACTCAAGCTAGGGTAAGAAAACGTTTTCCGCGTGGAGAAAAAGTGCACATTGCCCAATACTTACTCATGCAGACAATCCAAAGGAGTAAGTGAAGCAGAGTAGAAGTACGCCTGGAAATCAGGAACATGCATAGATTCCTGGGTGTCCTACTGGGGACTCGTTAGCTCCCCCTAAATGAAGAAACCTACACAGGTCAAAAACCTAAGGCTACAATGCATAGATGTATGCATTTTTGAAGATTTTTTGTGAATCGGGTCCTTAACAGTCACATACAATAACTTGGGTCCTGTGTAGCCCTGTGACAGATTTTCCAGTAAGCAGTTATTATCGAGGCATAGGAAGAATTATTAATATTTTAACTGAATCCACTATAAGGGGTTACAACTTGGAAGCAAACCCTGGAAGAACTCCCAAGAGATGTGCTGATTTTGAAGTCAAATGTGGTCTGTACCTTAGCAAGGAAAGAATAGCAGGACAATCTTCTCGATGCTGGAAGCTTTTCTCCGGTATGAGTGAGCATCAGTGATAATCTGCAGTAGGTGGTTAACTCTATAGTACGGTCTATGCATAGTTTAATGGATGCTGTGCACTGAACAGTGGTCTAAAAGTAGAATGGACCAGATGGTTACATTAGTTTCCCAGGATTGAGCCCACAACTAGATCCCTGCTAAAAGAGTCCAAGGCGAACTAGAAAGGTAAGCACATAACAAGAGCAGATAACGTCCAACTCTATGCAGCTCGCCTGTATTCTGTTGTCCCCTTTAGAAGTACTCTTCAGCTAAAGATATACATCTCCTGTATACAGTTTCTGTGGAAAGACTGAAATGTCTTCATCATATCTTCATATTGCTCTTTATTTTTTAAAGCGTGTGTACATGTTATATATTTATACCAAGCCAGTGTAAATAAATACAGCTCAGTAAAACATTTTATTTGGATCAAGTGCAGTAATAATTCCAGATTCAGACACAAATGACTACAGTGCAAAGGTGAAATCCTGTATTATGACCATAGCAGAGCTCCATATTCTGGTCCTTTTTGACCTTTGGGCCATCTTCCTCTTGGACCTTTACTGCTTACACCCTGGAACTTTGTAATGAGGGATTGCTCTGGCATTAAGCCCTCGCTTCTCACCCTTCATTGCTCCTGAGCACCTCTGCATCATGAATCTGAACTTGCGCATGGCAGCATTGCACCTAATCTGTCACCTCCTAAGCCACTTATGCAGCTTTTTAAATAAAGTCCTTATTCTGTATATAGCACTGCAAACACGTATGTTTCATGCTCATAATCCTTTAATTAAGGGTTATGCACAAACAGCTAGAAAGTCACTACAATGTATAAGGGGCAGGGAGGGAAGCTGGGGAGAATGCCACTGATCATGTGTGACGCAAAGGGAAAGTAAAATACCTAGAACCAGGAAAGCAAACAGGCAGTTTATTGAACAGATAGGTCCTGAGGTTTAATAGAATTAAAATGGCCAGGTTCATTTGAGGTGATTGGATCCCCGGAACACAATGCTTTGATAATCTTGTTAGTTACAGGAGTGTGGTGTTTGATGACCCGTGTTCCGTTTAGTAGATCTAGTAAAATATCTTATGGTATCAGGTTGGTTAGCTCTATAGAGGTACACATGGTTACTCGCCCACAACTAGCGATCTCATCTGTTTGTGCCCAATGCGTTCTCCTTCCCCGTTACACACACCAGCAGGGTAATGGAGGATGCCTGCTAGGCAGAGATATACACAAGGGTCCACTCAGTTGGCATGTCAGGAACATTGGCTCAATGTGCCAGGACGTCATGATAATAGCCAGGTTCTTCCAGGGGACTGAGCTGCAGCACTGGTACCCAGCAGTCTCACCGGGTCTTATTTACTGTGCACCCTGGGCTGTGATTGGCAGTCAGTTGCTAGCTGGCTGATGCCCCTGCTCTCTCCGGCCTCTCACCATAGTTCTGCTCCCCAGGGTGAATGATGGTAGCTAGAGCTGCTAGCTGGCTGTTGCCCTGGATCTGCCTCGCCCCCCACCAGGGTGCCTCTCAATGGGCTGCAATCAGCTGGCACAGATGCTATCTGGCTGCTGCCCCAGCCACCCCAGCCTCTATGTGACCAAAGCACTGGAAATTCAAGGGGCCGCAGGCACACCATTAGTGGCTGGTTAGTCTGCAGGAGTGGAGGTGTATTATTGCTGCCATCCCCTCGTCACTGGCTCAGTTTCCAGAAAGTGCGATCATCCCACACCAGACGCCAACAGTGGTCGTCTGTCAGAAGAACATGTCCCAGGAGTTGCTTTTGGAGCCACCATGGAGACACAACATTTACAGTCAGAGGACTAGAGGGAGGCAGTGTGATTTGCTCCCACAAACTAGGTAATTTTTACAGTCTTTTAAACTGACTAGCTATCGCTCTCCTGTCATGATTGAGTACCATGCCCTCCTTCACTTATAAGCAGATCTCCTGAAGTCAGCGTTGTCAGATTGCTGTCATTGGATTGTGAGAGTGGTCCCCTGCAGTTGTACTATCTCTCCAACAGATTATCTGCTGCGATGCTAGACGTGGGTTTTTCTGCCAGTTACTACTGGAAAAGGTACATCTGTGCAATACTCCAGTGGGCTGATACAAAATCTGAAAGGCACTTCAGAAAGTCAGTGGGTGAAGGGGCTGACCCTTTTCTGGGTGCTGATGGCATGAGCTTCGGCTAAAGCCATCTCTAGCCTGGCCTAAAAAGAGCCTGGATTAGACCTCACTTTAGAAAGCAACTTCAATCTGCGTGACTGAGTATTGTTACACTCCTAGTCCACCCGAGCTTCAAAGGGTACCTCAATGTTGCACAGCCTGGCAAGTTGTTCAGGACTTTAACCTCCAAAATGGCTCTCTTGCATAGCAAAGTCTCTAGGCTAATGTTTGGAAGCAACATAAGCTGGTGCTTACCATACCGCACCTACTTGTTTGTGATCACAGCACAGAGCACCTAGTCTCTCAGTTCAGCTGATCTCAATAGCACTACCACAGTCCCAAGCACCTTCTTTCACACCCGCTGGCCCACCGGTAGCAAATGTATGTTTGTCGGATCAGAGGAAACACTATTTCAACTTTCTCTCCACAATCGTTGACCATCACCATCTTCTTCTCGCAGCAAGTTTCTAGCAGAGACATACGGCGGCACTCCTGGGAATCTTTACTGCACACCTCCTTTCATTTGCCAAGACCTTCAATTTTGCGTTAATACACAGTGTTCTCCACTGTGCAACTCAAACTCTGTTTCTTCTTCAAGAGACTTTTCTGTTATGTTTTAACATTTCTCCAGGTGACCCGTTTCAATCTACCAACTGTCCCACTTTATTATCTCTTTCCATGCCTCTAACTTTGTAATAACTGCGTTCATCACTTGGTCAATGATGCCAGTATTTGCTGTGAGAGCCCCATGCAGGGCTTTCATTGACTAAATTACTGCACCCCCTCTTGTAGTCACAGACCCCTTCCTCTTCCTAGGGTTCCCTGTTGGTCATTCACTGGGAGGAAGAGCGGGGCTTCAAGAAATCTTATTTACCATATTTGGTCTTCCGGCCTGCAGTATCCACACTCTCCTCCAACAAATTTCGCCCAGCTAAATCAAGGGTTCTGGTATGGCCGAGTTACTATTCTTTCTTATCAGTATCAATGTAAGGTGGCTCCTAGAAGGCCCACATTCAACCGCTGCTTGGGCCTCTGCACAACTTTGCCTGGTCCTCAATGAGAGGTCCTGGATTTTGCTCCTGTGACTCTTGTTCATCATGGGAAAACCCTTTGTGTTCTCCTCCTCCCGGAGGCTGCAATCTCTTAAGTGCTCCTGGCGACACTTGCGTCGTTCTGCACATCAAAGAAAGCCAGTCCTGCCACCTTCAGGAACTCTAACAGGTATCATCGCTATCATGTGATGCAGTGCAGCCATCTTGGCTCCTAAATTTGTTTTTTTAACATGGGCCAGAGTTATAATTTTCAATCAGTCATATATGACCTCAGTTGATGGAAGCACTACATAGGACTATCTACACATTCATTATCTTCCTGGAACTTTCCTTGGACAAGGTTTACAATGTCCTTGGCTCTGCTAGGGCTCATTGGGGCTCTCCGAATTATATTACACTTGTTTGGAAAACCCTGTTCCTGAAAAATCACATCCAAGGTTGCCCAGGAAGACCCATCAATTTGCGAATTAGTCAAAGTGGTGCGTTATTTTTTACGGGCTGCAAGTACAGTAGGGTACCTCCCATGATCTGAATGACAGATTGCCTTTCCTCTAAAGTAGGACTGAAGGGGAATAAAGGTGAGAAATTGCTTCTTACAGGATGCACAGACCCTTGTCTTTTTGGATTTGGGCGAAATACTTGGATTTTCGCCAAACCAAATGTCAGACGATTTGGACAGATCATGGCACAGTAAAGACGACAGCATAGCAGTTTAGCAAATGACTGGGCTTCGTTGGTGCTTAGAGAGCATGGAAAAATCATTGACATGATTAGGACTTTTCCTTGGAAAATTACAAGTGGGGTCCACAGAGCACTGCTGCGGCTTTAGAAGAGGGAAACTTCTTTGACTCATTAGAGCGAGCCACAGTAGGAGTCATTCTCCTTTACACAGTGTCCTTGGGGGTTCAAATGTAAGATTTGTTAAATGAGTAGAGGGACCTCTCGTGCTTATATTTCCAAAACCAGGTATTTGGGAAGATGCCAGCTGCCAATCAGTGCCCAAGGAATCCTTCCAGTTCAGATGTCCATCCACAGCCTTCACCTCCTCTCTGGGAAGGTCATCTCCCTAGAAAGAAAGGCTGGGGCCTCTGGCTAGTTATAAGAGTTCAGATCAACCTCTCTGAGGTGGCTCTGGTTGGAAACTAAGTAGATTCCCTCCTGACAGGCTTCTAATAGAGAACAAGTTTGGAATAGAATTGTTTTCAGTACACATTACTCATACTTCATCTTGCAAATGCCCTTCTTACCTCAAGGTAAACGTTTGCGAACAGTTATAGATAATGTTAATTAGAGGTGGGCGAGCCACTGAAAGCTCGAGCCTGAAGACTAGCTCTGGCTCAGCTTAAAGTCCTGTTGGAACCTCGGGCGGACAACCAGCCAAGCTATAATGTGGCTTCTGTCTACCTCCCTCCCTCTACCCAGGATGTGGAGTTACGGACAGAGCAGTTGACTTTGGAACTGGAGAACCAGGTTAGAGTCTCGGCGTCAGCTCAACATTCTGTGATCCTGGGCAAATCACTTAATTTCCTAGTGCCTATAAACAATGAACGTGGCCTTGGGTTCAGTAACTGGTGCTCATGTACAACACTCTAATACCTTTGGGTCGAGTTTGCGCTGTTTAAAAATTGCAGAAAAATACACAACGAGGTAAAAACAAAGCCTTAACATAAAGATAGACAAATAGATCCCCATTTACTGCTTGATTTTTACAAAGTGAAACCAGAAAACCTGGCTAAGTCATGGCTTCAGTGCCTAAATTGTTTGATCTTAGGCAAATATTTTATTTCACCAAAACTTTGTTTTCTTCATTAGTGCATATGAAAGTACTTTAAAAGATGTAAGTTCAGAATACTGGTTATAAAAATACTGTGTTTGATTTATTCGACTATTTGAATTTTGAAAAAACTATTATATTTTGTGTAATGTTCTGTGATTTACATGGCATGCATTTTCAGGGCTCACTCGTGCTTGGGCTCTAAGATCCAAGCCAGACCCTTGGCTCGGCTCTCCTTGTAAATTTGTTGGCTCGCCCATCTCTAATGCTAATGACAGGGAGACTGATCATGTTTGCAAAGCTTTTTATCCTAGTTCACTAATGTTTATAAAGGGTTACACCAGCGACAATTGCAATTGAGGATCATAAACATTTTATTCCTTTAAAAAATAAAAATAACAATAAATAAAAGGGGGGGTGTAGGGAGGGACATTAGCCTAGAGCCTCCTGACTTCACTAACATGGGGAGGCTCCACTGTGTGCCACCAGGCACCCAAAATATTATAGGTTATGTTACCACCAGCCAGCGCCCGAGCTAAGGTCACAAAGGGTGTGGAGACCAATTGGGGATATCCCCTCCAAGGATCCACTAAAAGGATGACCCCGTAAAGCCGCAATCTCCTGTTTGGGAACTCTAGTGATAAGGCGACCCTCAAACTATTGCCAATATTACAAAAAAAACTCAGAAGGTACTTGAGGGACAAAGGAAAATTGTGTCAGGGTGATACAGCTGTACAGTGGGTCCTGGATTTTCACCCCTAGATCCCATATGTCAATTATATGTTGCATTTTACACATCTATTTCAAGAGGAATATTAGGCTGTGTAATACTGGCTTGTGTTAATTGAAAAATATAACCACATTGTGCTCGTTTTAATTAAAACACGGGTGGTAGCGATTTTACTGTTCCATCACACATCATGGTTACTGGTTCACCAAACTTCTATCTAATCCCGAGTTTTCCATTCATAAGTTGTTCAGCAATGAATAATGTAGGATCATTCAATAGACTTTAACAGAGAATTCTCCAGTTTACTGGGAAGGATGGACCATGAGTCTGGCATTTACCAAGGTGGGTTTTCTACATGTAGATCACTTACGCGATCAAGTGTCGCACAAAGATGAGGCCGCAGTTGCACACCATTGAATATTCCATTTGCACAGCAAACTTTATAGTTCTTGATTTTGAAACTCTTGAATTTCTACCTTTAATGTGGATTGACCCTACTATATAGACCTCACCCACTCGTACTCTGATAAGATGTTATGTCACCTAGTACTGCTTTTGAGGCTGGAACTAGAGAATAATAAAACATTAACAGGCTAACTCTAAGGCATGTGTATAAGTACAATCCACTGTAGCATATTTTCATTTCACCTACGGGGGACACTGCCACAAATGGAGTGTATGCAAGTCTGACATTGTATTTATCTTTTGTGAGAAACCTTTGGTAATATTTTATTGTGGTCTGAATAAAGTACTTCGGTCTGTAGAATATTATTGATTCAAGAAAAGACCCTTTCTACAAAGCCACTGGTAGAGTGATGGAAGTCATTATGGTCGGGCTGATGATACCAGCTTGCAAGGTGGATCAAGCTGGCTTCACTTGGACATCCTGAGCCTGCGTGAATCTGTTCATTCATTTTCTGGGCTGTAAAAATCATGTGTTTAACGCAGTGCTTAATTTGTAAAAGTACAAGTGCCAGGGCCATAGTTAGGAGGACACTGCAGCTTGCACCATCCATTGCCCCTCTGCCAGTGACAGTGGCAACACAACTACTAACCATTACACTCTTACAAGTGTGACAATTCATATCATTCCAGGCCCCCAAAGCTATAAATTTGGCTTGGGTGGCAGGTATCAGTCATTGTTAATGTATATTCAATTTATAAACACCTCTTGTGCTCATACCTAAATTAGGTAGACAGCATCACCATGTGGCAGACTGTCATAAGCACTGGTGCATACAATTAAGTGCCGAGCCCCGGAAACCACCGGCTCAAATTCAGCACTGGTTTAACGTCAATTCGCCATCACCTGTTGGTCATGCTTACCCACTTCATCCTTGGTCTATCTCAAACCTTGGGGGTACAATGGTGACCAGCTTGTGATAGAGTCCAACGGAGAGCGTGGCTGTGCATGCAGGCTTCCATCCTTCCTAGCTTACGCCCATTTCAAGAGCCGGTTGCAGATGCTGTGGTGCAGCAAGCAGCTCTGTCTGGCATGGCCATCTTACATCTGGTAAAGGATACGTTCAAACGTCGGGGGTCCTGGTAACTTCATGGTGTCACGTGACAGGATTTGGAATTTTCCAAAACCTTATATTAGGATTGCCACCTGATCGGTATTTTACTGGGTACCGCCGGTAATCGAACAGCGTGAGCTTGTGTCAGTAATTAATAGATACCAGCAATAATGTAGCCAGTATTTCTATAACTGCCCTGTGTGCATAAAAATCTGCATCATTTCGGTCCATGGTTGGGCTCAGCGTTGGCAGCATGTTAAAAAGTAAATTCAGTGAAGGTGGAGACCAAACTATATAAAGTTACAAGCTCTTAAATCAGCCCAGCTTGTTACGCACTTCAAAGGGTACACCGCTGCTTTCTAGAGTCCGCCCTAAGCGCACGCTCAGGGAGCAAGACTGCCTGCCATAGGCTGATTTAGAATTGAGGGCATGTTTAGAGACCGTGCCTGGGAGGTGCTGCAACATGTGAGTGCCATTGAAGGCCTTCAAGGCATCCAGGCTAATCTACAGCAGCATGCCAGGGCCGGACTGGGACAGAAAATAGGTCAGGGTAAAAAATGAAAGTGTTCCCCAGTAGTGAATCAGATAGCTAGAAAAGTGGCCCACATTTGCAAATCAGGGCAGTTTTGAACTTATACAGACACGCCCTAGAGGTGTTTTGGAAGGTATGGGAGCAGTGCTTAATTTGCAAAAGAAATAAGTGCCCGGGCCCTCATCTGGAGCCCACTGCAACTTGCACTATCCCTTGCCACTGCAAGCACTGCCAATGATGTACCAACACAACTGCAAAGCATCACACTCCTACAAGTGGTACAATTCAGACTATTACCGGACCGACCACAAAGATTATAAGAATGGTTGGCAGGGGTGTAACACAGGCCCCCGCGTTGCGGGGGGGGGCCCCGCGCTCCAGGGGCCCCTTCACTCAGCAAGCCTCTTCATCATGAATTAAATGGTGCGAACGCACGCCCAGGCCCTGGCCGGGCCTCAGAGGCTCTTCATTAATTAAATGGTGCACAACTGCCTGTGGGACACCTTTGAAGATACTAGAAACCCAAGGAGAGAATCCAAGTTATCTGACCGTGGTGACAAGTCTTAACAGCTGAGGTGTTTAACCCTCGCTTCTGCCCCTCTCCTCCGATCTATCCAACTTTTAGTCACTTTTAACTTCTTGCCCACAAGAAATGTCAACATGAAACTGTGAAAGAGGAGAGGCTGTTTTAAAGAGAAGGGTGCTGATTAACTGGCTAGCAGATCATATTCTGCGGACTGTTTTGAGAGGGCCTACATGTCCCAGTCGGGCTTCAGTGCTTGCTGAGCCTGAATTACCAACTGGCCTAATGTCATCAGAAGTACGGTAATACAGTCCTGGATTTTTCGACAACAGTCACAGTGCTTTGCATGTTGGCACTGAAAAGTCAGTCTATGTAATGTGTCTACATCCACACTCTACAGTAGGCTAAGCTTATTTTAAACTTATGTAGAAAGGGATAAACACATAACATACCCTGTCCACACCCAATAGCAAAACTATGGGGCCGATTCCGATTCGGGCTGGAAATCTCTCCGACCGAGCCAGACCCGGAGAGAATTCCGACCGAATCGGACTCTGGCAGTCCGACCGAACGAGTACGATGCGCACGCATGCACCCGGACTCGATTCGGTCGGACTCCCATTGTAGTCAATGGGAGCCGGTTGTACAACGCGTACGCGGGCTCCCATTGACTCAATGGGTGCGAGGCAAACAAGGGCGCCCCCTACAGCGGGTACGCGTCGAAGCGCATCGTGCCGGACACGCACAGGTAGGGGGGACCCATGGGTCCCCCCTGTGTGCGACTTGCACGGCTACGCGTACAGGGGGGTCCGACGCGGACCCCCAAAGTCCGGCTCCGACAGATCTTTCGAGCCGGACGGCGCGAGTCGGTCGGACTGCTCGCGGTGCGCATCGTACTTACCCGGCCGGGGAACGTCTCCATTGCGCGGTGCGAGTTGTATC
Source organism: Calotriton arnoldi (assembly GCA_963921515.1). NCBI lineage: Eukaryota > Metazoa > Chordata > Amphibia > Caudata > Salamandridae > Calotriton > Calotriton arnoldi. The sequence goes on from CAWUFW010011972.1 coordinate 466,085, forward strand.
CGTGCGAGTCGGTCGGAGCGTGTTGAAGCCGCGTTCGAGTCGGTCGGCGATTTCGCGGGCGCTTGCATCGTACTCGCTCGGCCGGACCCGCGTACGATTCGGTCGGGAAACAGGGCTCCGAATCGGATCCGGTAAATCCGAATCCGATTCGGAGCACTACCGGCCGAGATCGGTATCGGCCCCTATGTCTTTTATTTTTTAATAATACCTTAAAGGAGAACACCTAGCTAGGAATTAGAAAAAAACGAATGTTTATCTATGCCCACTTCCTGGAATCTTATTTAAATTTCTTTCAGGACTTGAAGAGGAGAGAAGTGTTGGTACTACAAGAAAAGAAGGCGTGACAGCAATTGCTACCACTCTCGTTGCTTGCAATCCCAGTCGACTGCTTTGCAGCCCCATTGGTTGACCCAATCTGCCTCCTAACGTTTTAAAGCTTGTCTTTACTTTGCCAAATTGTAGTGGCTGTTTATTTGTAGCTGTTTATGATATATATCACTGCAGCGAGGGGCAACGTTTGGCATTTAGAAAAATCTGAGTTTAGCCCAGGACCTGAGGATTCAGTTTCGAGAAGGATGCGGGTTGAGGGATTGAAGAGAGCAACCCTTCTATTGTTAGGACAGTTCCTGCCACAGAAAGGGAGACTGCAGTGTGACATTATTAGACTGTGGGCATGGGTTTGTGTATGTGAGGACTCTGAACTCAATGGTTTATACCAGCTGCTAGGTGCCTTGGGGTTAGAATGGTTACCACCCAAGCGGTCCAGCTTCCTGTTCTGAGCTGGGGTCATTTATGAAAACAGATGGCATAGGCGTTAGTTGATGGCTGCATTTAGGGGAGATAGGTATAAGCTTCTCTAGATGAGACAGAACAGTCCCATGTGGTCAGAAATTGTAAATAGGGCCAGCAATCACTTACCTTCCACAGAATTCAGGGTCGTTAACAAAATGGGAATATACAACCTCAAGAAAACTCCGACCTCTATGACAAACCAACGACTTTTTAAAAAGTTTCACCATTCCAGGCTGCACACAAATCTCACCTCTTTTGAATATTTTTTGCAAAAGAAGGAGGGCTATTCTGATGGCACCACAATACCCCCTGCATTCCACTGGCTGAAGAAGACTTTAGTATGGCATAATGGTAACACCCAGTACCAGATCATGACCCACATGGATGGCAGAAAATCTCTGTGAGCTCAGATTTACTTTTTTTTTTTTTTTTATTTTTTTTTTTTTTAAAAGGTGGCGATAGTGAGGTGAAGTGTTTTATTTATTTATTTTATCAATAGAAAGAACCCAACCCATTGGGCAGCAAAGTGTTTACAGGAGGCGTTGGGGTTTCATAACGGGGACGTGTTTTCATTAAAGCTTTTCCTAATTATAGCAGACCATGGAAAGATCAGAAACCGCGTTGGTGGTTTTGGCCAGATGTACAACTGTGATTCAGGGATGTACCACAGTGGGGCTTCAGAGCGCAAATGCTAGTCAGCTGTGCAGTGGACTTGAATATTAGCAAGGCCACTGGCAATATGGCTTCTGCAGTTGCAACGTTTTCTACATAATTATGCCGCATTTGCCACAGAATCCGTCACCGGCTCGCTGCATAAATTGCAAATTTTAACAAAAAATGTTTCTAGCTCAAACGGATCAAGTTTCTAAACACTCAAAAATGTGTTGCTGTGCAGTAGAAGGTCCTTCACAAAAGTTGGCAGGTCACGTTTCAGTTGCTTATTTACTTGTATTAATGGGATGAAACATTTGCCCAAACATTTATAACGAGAGTAAAAATAAAAAAAATAATGAGGCAATGCTATCCCAACATTGTGCCGCATTATATAGCATACTTTGCCTTTTCTTGCAGCACAATATAGTCAACCCTGCCACATAATTTGATCTCTCCCTGCTACATAATTCCAGTGGCCTTGAATATTAGCAACTGAAAGTATTTATTTATTTTTAAAAAAAATGTTTTAATGCAGATTTATATAGCGCGAATTCGACCCGAAGGTATTGGAGCGCTTTACATGAGCACCGGTTACATTACACAAGGACACATTCAGGCACGGGGAGATTAAGTGATTTGCCCAGAATCACAGGATGTGGACGCGACCCCGAGGCTCGAACCTTGGTTTCCAGCACCAAAGTCGGCAATCTAGCCGATGGACCACATCCTCTCCCCTGAGCGAACAGAGCATAGAAGTGATTGCGATCAATGAACCTCTCCACTATAACATACAGACTCCCGGTTTCTTCTCATTAGCTTTGGAAGTGGGTGGTTTATATAAACAAAAGCTGTGTTTCATTTAGCTTAAAATTTACAGGTAGTATTTCTAAAGTTTCATGATATCATTAATTGTGGCTGTGAAGGGAAGCAGTGGCGTAACAAAGGCCCCAGCAGCCCCCATGGTGTGGGGGGACCTCCGAGCTCCAGGGGGACTCCTCAGCACATTGCCCAGGCCTGAGAGCTCCTGAGTGTGGTTGGAGGGGGCCACCTCCATGTACTTTTGTTGTACTCATCTGTAAATTAGACAGATAGCGCCACCATGTGGCAGACTGTCATAAGCGCTGGTGTTGACAATTAAGTGCCGGTGCCAGCACCGGAAACCAATGGCTCAAATTAAGCACCTTCAATGGAAGACTTCATGCATTTGCGTTTGCTTCAGCCAATTTTTGTTTTAACAGCCAAAAAACCGTCCCACACACTAAGCTGTCAAACCAGAATTCTGGCACTACCAGATTGTCAATTGGACAAGTCGGACCTTGTAGTGCGCCATAAATCAGACAGTTTGTTTTTGGGGTGTGAAAGGCTCGACTGCAGCCACCATCACAACCCGAAGTGTGTCTGGAGGGGTGCGCGTGCGCCTGCTAGTGAAAGAAACAGGTAGGAGCGTGAGAGACGGTTCTAAAGAAAGGTTGTGAGTGCGAGATGCAGAGGGCGAGAGAGCGAAGGAACACGTGAGCATGAAACGAAAGGTGAAAAAAAACAAGTGAAGAGGAAGAAAGAAAAAGGGAAAGACAGAAAAGAAGGAAAAACGGACAGCAGATAGGTTGAGTGCGAGAGGAAAATAAGAGAAACATCATACATTGGTGGGAATAATATTGCATGCTGAACGTTTTAGGAGAGCAGCGCAGCCCTGTAGATAAATATGTTGCATAGACACTGCAAGAATGGTAAAGAACTGGGGATGCTGTATTGTGGCCGGCAGGTCTCCTTCACAAAGGAGTTATCATAGGTAAAATAGCTTGCGTTTCATTTATATGTTCCTTAGTGAAAAGGACGGGTTTAGATCAGAGTTATTCAAATATAGCTGAGGTCGGATAGTCGTGCAAGAAAAATAAAATGACACTCTTCTATTCGACGCCAAGAGAGCATGTGAGTGAGTGCCTTGTAGAACACGGCTGATCGGCTCCAGATGAGGGAGATTTATTCTGAATTTTGGAGATTTGTCAACATGTGCAATCACACTTAACAGTACACAGGGAAACATTTGAAACACTCTGCAAAATGGGCCCGCCCTGGCCCCAGGGAGTGCTCCATACTACATGCTTTGGAAATGCTGTCAAAAGTGGGAAGCGCGTGGCCGTGCTGTGTGTCTGACACACATCAGTGATTTATGGAAATGGCATTGACATATTAAATATTGAAATATAATTATAGGAGAGTGCACTGGAAAGCACCGTACACCCTTATCACAGGGCTGGAAAACCCTGGAGCGCAGCAACTTCCCCAAATAAGGTAAAGTATGTTCCAGCTTATAAATCACCGCCATGGCGTGCCTTAGCTGACCAGAGGAATGAATGCTTTTCCATGAAGGCTTGAGGCAGCATTTGAGACTGACTACCTCAATGAGCACCGAATGTTTCATAGGAGAAATGATATGAAGTTGAGGGCGCCGCCCATCAATCATACGCACATTAGCACAAAACAAACTGTCAGAAACTGTCAGAAATTGCAAAAAGCAAAAGAGGGGACAAAAACTTACAATTGACATAGAAACAAAGTATATTTCAATACATGGTGACACATTGAACAACATATACAATTACATCACAAGAGGTTGTTCAGTTAGTGTTTAGTCTCTTCCCAGCATCTTCCTTTTAACACTACAGCGCCCAGACAGCCAAAGTGGGAGGGGAGCACTGGACTCTATAAAATAGAGGACAATGTACGTTTTCTGTTTCTTTATAGAACCACTGTTTGGTCTGGAATGTCGCCTGCACTGAATACAAGCATGTTCTCATGCCCTGAGTGCCCAATTGCATGTGAAACTGGTATCCTGACTTTGTTTTAGTTCTGGCATCAAACTAATCAAGGGTGGGAGCAGAGACCTAGGCCTGTCCCGGACAATGCAAGGTCCAGTACCTTTCGTGTGACCTGGAGGGGCATACCACCAGCCGACTTGGCGAACACTGGGCTACTCTCTCTATTCATAGCTCATCACGTAAAGCTGCTGGTATCGTGTTTAATGACGTGTAGAGTATGCAAACCTTTTTATCTGTGTTAGTGAAAGAGTGGCCTACTGACCCCTGTAGAGTAAAGTTACACCGTTACATGAGGCCTGCAGCCTTGCACTGACATCTTGTGTGTATGCGGAGTGTGTGTACTGGTGTGTGTATGCTGAGTGTGTGTACTGTTGTGTGTATGCTGAGTGTGTGTACTGGTGTGTGTATGCTGAGTGTGTGTACTGGTGTGTGTATGCTGAGTGTGTGTACTGGTGTGTGTATGCTGAGTGTGTGTACTGGTGTGTGTATGCTGAGTGTGTGTACTGGTGTGTGTATGCGGAGTGTGTGTGTGTACTGGTGTGTGTATGCGGAGTGTGTGTACTGGTGTGTGTGCTGAGTGTGTGTACTGGTGTGTGTATGCTGAGTGTGTGTACTGGTGTGTGTATGCTGAGTGTGTGTACTGGTGTGTGTATGCGGAGTGTGTGTACTGGTGTGTGTATGCGGAGTGTGTGTACTGGTGTGTGTATGCGGAGTGTGTGTACTGGTGTGTGTATGCGGAGTGTGTGTGTGTACTGGTGTGTGTATGCAGAGTGTGTGTACTGGTGTGTGTATGCAGAGTGTGTGTACTGGTGTGTGTGCTGAGTGTGTGTACTGGTGTGTGTATGCTGAGTGTGTGTGTGTGTATGCCGAGTGTGTGTACTGGTGTGTGTGCGTGTGTACTGGTGTGTGTGTGTGTGTGTGTGTGTGTGTGTGTGTGTGTGCGCATGTAAAGTCTACCTGTGAACATGTATGGTAGTGTAAGTGCACATTGTAAAGTCAATCTGTGGTACATATACAGTAGTGTAGGCGTATGTAAAGTGAGTCTCTGATACATGTCTGATAGTATGAGTGTGTATATGTATGTAAAGTAAACCTGTGATACATGCATATATTTGTACAGGTAAAGTGAAACTGTGATATGTGTGCGTGTGTCTGTGCTTGTAAAATGAACCTAGAAAGTGCGAGTGTGCGCGCATGTGCCCTGAAGCCAGTGGCATCCATTTTGGATGCCCCTGGTTTACCATGGCACAAGATGGAAGATGAGAACAGCTTTCCCAGACCGTGGAAGTGCATTGCCTGCATTCATATGGCTGGAGGGTGGGCAGCCAGATACTGAAGTGAGAAGGATGGAGCCTGGGTATATTTAGAAACTCCATGAAGACTTTGTTAACAAGGGGTTGCTGATCAGTTCTCCCTGAGCTCTGCCATTTGGTAGATGGTAGGGATGAAAGCTGGGACTACAGTTTCTATTATAGGCCAGGCCTGCCCTTTGTCGGTCCATAAATACTACTACAAAAAGGCTGATGCTAGCCAGGTGCAAAAACTCAAACTTCAGTGAGCCCTTGTTGTTGGCGCTCATGCATTGAGGCGGCACCAGTGCTACCTGCTTGGAGAAGCATCCCTTTACAGAAAGGCTTGAAACTGAACCACGTCAAACAATTCCGAAGTTTGAGAGTATGGATCCATACACAGTCTGAAAAATGTGTATAAAAGTGGGTTCCAAACCACTGCTTGTTTCAATTTCAAGTTTCTCTTTAATAAGCCAGGGAGGGTTCCACAGATAAGTCTAAGTGCTGCTATGACCAAGGATGGTGCCTGCCTGACAGTCTTTCAGATGCAAGATGACATCACCTAAAGTCACAACTTACTGCTGAGCCTGAACAAACCGAGAATCCTGCCTGCGGCCTTCACTCCCGGCCTTGCAGGAGGAGAAACTTCCAGGAAGGAGACACCCAGCATGTTCCCTACATAAGGAGCACTCAGAGGAAGCTTAGAAACTTAAGAGGGTGATCCAAGAGTGACCACTGCACAGAAAGGGCCTGCCAGCTGCTATGCGCAGTGTTTGTGAAGTTGAAACTAATATTGTACCATGGCCCACCACTCTGAGTCAGCCCAACAATTTGCCATAGGCCTAGCAAACTCATGCCATCGCCATAGACAGGAAGATTGAAGTAAGATACATAAATATTGCATGTAGACTATAGACTAGAACCATATTATGAAGATAAATCCACTTGTAAGTATAGGTTTATGAGTCTTAACCCCATCATATATACTTGTATCAACACAATGTAGTGGTAGTTGACTTTAGAATATTTTCGTAGGACGATATTTTTGTTGCCGATATTCTGATACGCAACCTGTGTTGTGAGACAGAACTCGAGAAGCTTGCCATGACATAAATGACAGTGGACCGAGCGCGTATGTTGCAAAGTCCAGTTGTATAATTTACATTTTCCAGTAAAACGTGATGGTTGTGAAGTAACTATTTGTTTTAGAATTACACCACAAAATAGTTTCAAGTTTTAGAATGACTTAAAACATGTTTTTGTACTTGAGAAAGTGTCTTGTGTGGTGGGCAAAAGCTGCACAACCAGCATATCCAAATCAGATCAATAAACAAACTAATCCGAGTGGGAGGGCATCAAATGCATTTTTAAAAATCCATAGAGAATGATACAACTACGAGAACTGACAATTAGCCGGCTGTGGTCTCACGTTTGCACATGGGAGCCTGGGGTGCATCAACTCAAATTGAGTCCTGATTTTGTGGTGCTGCTCTTAACATAGAACAGATGGGGCAGGATGCTCTCAGGAATGCATCTTATGAAAAGAATGTATTCCGACCAAACCCAGAAATTTGGTTGGACCAAAGGCCTAAAGAATGACTCAAGCGGTAGGTTTAATCGTGCACTCTTTCAATGACTAGACAACACACATACTTGGAAAAAGAAAAGAAGGAAAATGACATTGAATGTAGAATGGCTTTAAACTATGCCTCTTTCTTAGTGACTGTGGCAAAGGTTCTTTTCAGAAAATGGATTGTTAGAAGGGCCTTCCCCTAGGTCGGAAATCACACATTTTTGTTCCATTTATGTTAAACTTACCTGCAGAAATCTGTGGCCAGAATTACTAGTAGCGGCCCGTCCCCTGCCAAAGTGGATGGGTGGGGAGGGCTTCTGGTGACAAAAAAAATAAATAAATAAACCAAAAAAAACCCACTTACCTTGAACACTGACACTGTTCGTCGCTGCCCGCCGCATCACGCTCTTCCTTCTTCTGGGCACAGGCTCCCAGACTGCACTGTGGCCAATTCTGACACTGCATGAAAGCACATCACGATTGGCCTGAGCACTGGCAACTTGCGCTCCCAGGTGGACTGGGATCCTGTGCCTGCTCTCTCCAGCCCCAGCAACGCAGCTGGGGCTGGAGAGAGCTTCACTATGCACAAAGGTTTGGCCGGCCCGAGACGGCCGGACAAACTGTCATGCGCAGTGAAGGGAGTGCACTACCACTCCCCCACCAGCAGTGCCATCCCCCAGGACAAGCCCCCTCCGCCCCCCCCTCCCCCTCCCCCCCCCAAAGACTCGTCAGAGTGGAGGCGGGTCCAGGGGGATTAAAATAAAAAGATAATATAACGGGTTTAAAACAAGTTTTATTATCGTTTTATTTGATGGTGGCGGTGGGGGGGCAGCACTCCTCTGCCCTAATGGAGGGGCTGCTGATGATAATGACCTTTATCCAGGTTAATAATCAGGGGGCAGTTCCGAGACAACTTCACGTTCGGGTTTTAGATCCAGGTTATAAACTGTACACTGGAGCACAACTTTGACAATTAAGAGGAAAGTGGGCAAAGTGAGCATTCCCTAGTAGTTTCCAGTGGCGGCTGCTATGGAACGGGGGTGGTGAGCGGGGAGGGTTAAAACAATAAAACAAAATCACTTACCTGTGAACAGTCGCCGCCTCATCTCTGTCCTCTTCTCTTCCCGACAGCACAGAAGCACACAGGCTCCCAGACTCCCGAAGCCAATCGCGATGCTGCTGTCACCAGCATGACAGCAGCTTCGTGACTGGTCTGAGCGGCCTGTTTGGCCGCTCAGGCAGTGCCAGGAAGCCTGGCTCAGTTCTCCACCCGGCTGTGCAACACAGCCAAGTGGAGAAATGCTAAGTGCGCATGTCTGTTTGGCCGGCTCAAGACGCAGGAGTAAAAACTTTTCCAGGATGTGAAAAAAATTAAGAACCCCTGACCAGCCCCATATTTTATGGAGGTGCTTGGGAAGGGGCTTCTCAACAGGAAGACATTTTTCCTGCAGCAAAAAAAAAATCTATGTTCAAAGGGTTTTTGTGCTTTTCTGCCACGTGTACTTCACACATGTATGCATACTGGACATGGAATAAGCATGGAAATATACGTGTATAGATTTCAAGGAATGCACCCTCACAGGATTTTGTGAATACATACAAATAAGAAAATCTGCATAAATGGTGGGTTACCTATCAATGCATAAGCATTTTCAGTTTAAGAGGCGCCCAGCATAAAGCACAAAAGACTGCTATGAGGCCGTCTAAAACTTCAGAAGGCCTTCACAGAACAGGCAAAGTTTCTAAACCATCTTTTATTCTAGAACGGCACTTACTCTTTGAAGATAATCATTTGGTTTGTGTCCCTGCCCAGCTTGACTCATCTTAACCAGAATTTGTTTCAATGCAGGTAGAACAGAAGGAAAAACAAGCTTTGGCAAAGCCAATAAGTCTTGCTTGCATTTTGAATCCCAGCTATTTTGGTTTTAAAGAAAAGTAGCTGCAGTGAAAAAGAAAAACAAATGATTGCACTCTGTATACTATGGATCTATGAGATAAAGAATTTGTGTCATAATGCAATTTACTTTTGAGATGTAAAATAGTCCCTCTTGTACTGTAGTACTAGAACCCCATATAAAATGGAATGATACACCAAAAAAACAACAGTAATAGGTCATCCCCACTGCTGATAGCAAATTGGATGTAGGGAACACTTATCGGGTAATATTTAGACTGATATCATCAATGAGATCTTTGTCTCATCTAAAAATCGGTTTTCTGCATCCAATGGCTTGGTTTGTATTTCCTAAATCATTACTGCATTCAATTTCTTACTGATCGGTTCCTTTTGTCCTACTGGGACATGAGCTCTAGGCACAAATGTTTATTTGAGGATTTATTTTTTAAAGTCTTCTCTTCATGTCGTCTTCTAGCCTCGAACGTTTCCTTTTTAAGAAAAGCAAGGCAACAGTACTCATTCATCGAGTCACGCTTCAGCTCCCATTCTAGTTTTCATGAGCATCAAATACCTCTTTGCATCACATGGAAGTGTGCTGCCCATCCGTTGCCTCATTTGCACAGGTCAGACCTCGACGACTTCCCTACATGGGAATGGCCGTTGCGGCCACTATCTCTTACATCCTTCGTTGTCTGTTCGGCTGTCCTCCCCCTTCCATTCTGCTCCCTTTTCCAGCCCACTTCATTTCCTGCACAGTTGTCCGCACTGCTATGCTCAATCCAGTTACTCCTCCTGTGCCCATGTGCAATCACATTTCCTGCCTGCCTTCCATCAATTTTCCTCTTTCTGCCTGCTTACCATTTCTCCCTCTACCCAACAACTGCCAGTCTTCATATCCTTCCTCCCAACATCTCCTACATACATGTCCCTTCTCCCTCCTTCTTTCTCCACTTCTTGCCTCCCTTTATGGTGTTTTTGCATCTGGTCTTCATGTTCCTTCTCCCACTCCCTCCTAGCCCGTCTCCCTATTCTTTCACACTCCTCTTACACTCTCTTCTCAATTTCCCTTCACCACTTAGGATTTCAGTGGCTCCTATAAACTCACCGTTAGGCAGCAAATAATGGCACCCACACCAACCGCCCACTGAATGGATAAGTATGGTGCATCCTGAGGTGCTAGAACTTCAGGTCAATCAGTTGAGTAAGAGCAGGGAGACAAAGTTCTCAGATATCACAGCACGAGTGGCACAATTAATGTAAATCCATTTCCAATTAGAACATGTTATTTTTTTACCATGCTTAGCTTTACAATTTCAAAAGTATACAAATAACAAGATGTTATATATATATCAATCCTCCATTGTACTACGTGTTTAATAAAAATGACATGATTAAAAAAGAAAAAAAAAACGTGGGGATTCCACTGGCTCCTGACTATCTTCCATTCGGGAATGTTGTCATAAGATGTTCTACTCTGCTTTGTTGAACGCCCTCGACTCCAGGACCATCACACCCATGAGCTGCAGAGCATGGCTTGGCCTAACCGATCAGACCAAGGATTTGGAAACGGTTATCCCAAATTATATTATGTGTGATACACAATGCTGTCAGTTTACTCTACCATGACTGCCACTTAACCCAAATTATTTTCAGGTTTATTTGTGCTGTTTCGTACGTTGTCTTGGCAACATGTGTTCAACAAATCTTTCTAGGAGTTACTTAAAGAGTGCTTGAAACTTTCTAAGAGGAAACTATTTCCATAGGCTCTCAGGGTCTGCAGTGCAGCTGTTTTTATTATGTTGTCATCGATTCAAATCTTTCCAAAGTAAGGTAGTCTTCCGTTAAAATAAAAATGTATTATTATGTTGTTTCCTACCTCCTTAAAATGGCTATTTCTATAGTCTAACATGCCAATTTCACATTACTTTTATGCTGAAATCAATAATTTGTGAGTGGCCTCCAAATTGCGGTCAGTGAGGCTTTTTGAAACAAAGGTTCAGTGTAAAGAGTAATCCGCAATTGCAAGACTTTCAAGACAGACCACATGGAAGTGGAACCAGCTGTAAATAGAGTGCAACTTAACAAATCTAGTTGAAAACCAGGAACTGAACCTGTAATTCAAAAATCGCATTTTTTTAAAAACATTAAAAAAAAATCTTTATTTGCTCAGGGGACTCAAAATCGATAATAATATGAACAAGTATAATATCTGCCCGGTAGAGTGCTTCCGAACGATTGTTTTGCCTTCCCGTAGTACGGGACATAATGGGTGTTACAATGGTCCATCTTCACAGTAATCTATTTTTCTGACCCCAGAAGGATTATGGCTCCAGTCAGCACAGCCGGATTTCGAACTTTAGAGTGCAATGCATATGCAGAACACAGCAGTAAGTGCTGGACTCCAGTTAGAGGCGTAACAAATAGAAAAATAGTTAATTGCATGTTCCTGGGAAATATGATAGACAATCAACAGAAGAGGGTAGGATGGGGCAGCATGATTTTAATTGTTATCGCAAACGATGCAATAGGAGGTGTGCAATGACCATGGAGTCCTGCTCTCCCATTCCAAGGACTTCTTCAAATCGTGAGCTAATATTCACGCCAAATAGGTATGATCCAAGATTTACTTAACTATGCAAATCTCATCAAAGCAAGGAAAAGAGGACCTGCGTTTACCTTCCATTACAATGCAGGCTTTCCCAAGGCTGAAAAATACAAAGAGTAGATACTTCTGAATTAGAACAAGGGTCGCCAAAGCCTCGCCTGTGGCAAGGTACCAGTAGTCTGCCGGTTGCCAGTAAATAGCTGGTGACCCAGCCTGCCATTCTGAGGGTCTACATAGGAGTTTCTTCAACTCCTTGACATTGTAAGAAATGGAAGTGCACAGAGTGGTTGCCAGTTAAATTAACCGTAGCGTTCAATACTGCCGCTACCATATCCGCCACCACCAAGCACTATATGGAAGTTGAAGACAGTGGGCCCCGCACTGGTGGGAGTATATGTGCGTGCACACATACTCATGTCCTTCTTTCTGTAAAAATATATCTATATGTATGTGGGGGTGACTGTGCCCGGACCGGTGTCTTTCCTTTGCAGACAGTGTACTGTCAGGTGGCAATAATGGACATCTTGTGCGCGTATGGCATAAGGGTCATCTCTAGCACGGAGGTGGCTAATTTGGACAGAATGGTGGCCATCCTCATCACATTGCTGGCCCTAGAAAAAAAAGTTAATAATTCTTGGCATATTAAGCGCATCGTTGCTCTAATGACACCAACTCATTAGAACAATTGGCATTATAGATATATTGTGAGCAACCCATTTGTCGCCATGTGTGGTACATTAGTGGCCACCGCTAGTGCAATCATGGCCACTGCTGGTGTTATGCTGTCAGGCCAGGGCTTGACAGCATCCAGAATGGAGGCCATCCTGGATGTATCAAAGCATCTTTGGTGTAATCGTAGACGCCTCTAAGATAATATAACAAGTGTCCTACATGGGTGCCTTTGGACTCTCTTTTAGCTATTTTATTACAGTGATTGTATGCTATACAAGAATATGAATAAACAAATAAATCTTAGCATCCTTGGGATAATGTTGGTCTACCTTCAAACATTGTGGATCTCTTTGCCATAATGGTTTCCATCCCTGGCATAATAGTGGCTTTGGCATAGTAGTGGCCACCTTTGGCATATTGCCACATTGTGGGTATCCTTGGCATTATGGTGACTCACTAGTCTGTGATGGTGGTGTGTATGGCACACCAGGCAAAAATCTCCAGGCCCGGCCATTATACATGTAAGTATTGGATAGAAATTCAAGCTCATGTTTGGGGACACTCTTTTCCTTGGGGAAATTTATTTACTCAAAATTAAGATTATGCCCTTGATCGCAAAATGTATATTTTCGGATACTGGTAAACTGATGTTTCAGACAACACTATTACTTTTTCCAGAATACATGTAAAACTGATATTTCAATACAAATTGCAGCCAAGTAGGGCAGAATTATTGCTGGTAGTGAGTCAAGTAGTCAAGGTTTGCTTTCCGAGACAGGCTGTGATAGAACATCTCGACCAGGCCATACATCTCACATTAATCCCTCATGGCATTGCGCATAAGGAATTTAATTTTCACAAAGAACAAGCATTGCCAAAGACAAGAGATCTGGCCTGATTAACTGCTCTATTGGTACATTGTTTTACAGTTTTATTGCTCTCATATGCCACAAATAGAAAAAAGAAAGAAAACATGCTGCCCAAAGCGTGGCAGACCTATGCTTGCAATTATTGGCACAAAGAAAATGGACTGTTGGCTTTGAATTAATGCAACGTGAAGACACAGTAAATTAAAATGAACGAAGAATGTGAAAAAGCACTGGCAAAGTAAAGCATTGGCTCACCAACCATGCCACCATTTGCAATGCAGGGGTGTAAATGGGGAAATGGGCAGCTGACTGACAACACCAGAGATGGTGAAGTTGATCATGAAGTAATCCGGCACACTAGGACCAAAGTGATCTCCTCCTGCTATCTTTACATTGCATACTGGACTTCTGGGCGCCATTGGTTTTGGCCCTTTTTGGTAATGTGTCTGTTGAACGAACCATCACCCAATCCTGGAAGGGCAGGAGACCCATACCTGAAGGCAAGGTGATTCCTAACGACCACGATAGTTAACCTGGATTCAACTTTTTCCAGAATGTCTGCTCTCCCATCTGACAATAAGGATAGACAGACTGATCCCGGAGACACAGCCAGGATTTAGGAATGTTGCATGTACCCTGGATAATGGGCTCTTCTGCGATGATCGGCAAGGGACCGGGGCTATTTTGTAGATTACTTTAAGTCTTCAACAGGGGCTAACCCGTTTCTGTTTCTATTGATCAGGCACTATTGGGGCAGATCCTGACACTTCATAGTGATACATGTGTTGGAGTCAGGGTTTAATTTGAGCCAGTGGTTGCAGGTGGGGCACACTGGCATTTATTTTTGGGGAACAGCACATAATTTTGGGGACCGGCACATATTTTTCCTTCCTCATCAGACTTGCATCCAGAGCAAGAGATAGAAAAACACACAAGGGGGAAAGAAAGAAGACGAGAAAGGTGGAAAAAACAGTGTCAGAGGTAGAAAGCAGGGATCTAAAGGAACATGAAAGAGATGAAGAGGGAGGCAATAAGACCCTGGTGGTAAATAAATGTAAATCCGTATTTGTAAAGCGCGAACTACTCACCCTTACGGGTCTCAAGGCGCTGGGGGCCGTTGTGGAAATTAAGTGAGCTATTGCCCAGAGTCACAAGGTGCTGAGCTGAGCTGCCGCCGGAGCCGGGGATCGAACCGTGAGCCCTGTGCTCCGAAGTCAGCTGCCCTGGCCGCTGCACCACACCTCTTCCATTAAAGATTAAAGTGGTACTAGTTGGAATCAAGACTAGGCAGCCTTGGTATTCGCCAACCTGGATATTCATAGTGCCGGCCACGGCCTTTGGAGTAAAACTTTGGGCACTGGCAATTATTATTTTATAAATTAAGCTCTAGTTGGAATCCTCTAAGGATTCTTTCTGATTCCATCCGCGCGGTGAACGGACTCAAGGAGGGATACATATTAGGATGCTCCCTGTTGAACTTTGCGGCAGCTATGACATCACATCTACAGAGTACTGTTACCCTACCAAATTAGGGTGCACGAATGTAGCACTCCTGTGTTACATAGCAAGGTCAGACTGGGAACCTAAAGCAGCTCTGGCAATTTTGTAGGACCAGCCCCCTGAAGGAGGAAGGGGGGACGGAGGGTGCAAGTTTGAAGCATTGCTTCTTTTGTTACTGGGGGCCGATATTCCAGCAACGCTGCAAAACCGGCCTCCAGTAACAAAGCCGGTCGACACCACTGCAGAACAGGCCCCCACTGTTCCAGCCTACCGGGGACACGCCTGATGCTGGCTACGTCCAGACCGGCCCTGTTACATAGGCAATTTAATAATTTTACACCAATAAGATTGAGGCAATTTTTTCAGGCCCTATGGAGTATAATGGTTTTCATTGTTAAACAATAAGCAAGATCAGGGTTTTTAGCAAATGTAAAACAAAACATTCATGTTAGGTCCATCACTCAAAGCCAGAGCTTGTCAAACAACAGAACTATATAGGTGTCAAATTAGGTCAACTTTGCATTTTAAATCTCATGGCTGTGTAGGCCTATGCTGTTTTATTGACCCGCGGCGGCTCCTCCGCTGAGGCGAAGGAGCGTCGCCACACAGGAAAAATAAAATTATATTAACACCAGGTTATTATCATTTTATTTTTCCGTACTGGCTCAATTTAGGTGCAGGGCGGGGCTGCCCACAGAGCAGGGGGAGGAGGAGTGGTAGGCACTTGGACAAACAGTCATGTGCACCTAGCATGATCTCCACCCGGCTGTATTGCACATCCTAGGTGGAGAACATGTACAGGCTCCCAGTCCCTGTCTGAGGGTCGAACCAGGGAGATCAGACCAATCACAACGCTGCTGCCATAATGGTGACAGCAGCGTAGTTATTGGCTTAAGGGAGTCTGTGTGCCTCCTGTTTCATACACAAGACAGGCGGCGGCTGGCAGGTAAGTAGCTTTTTCTTTTTTTTTCACCTCCCCTTCCCCGCCCCACCACTACTGTCCCATAGCAGCCTCTACTGTTAATGACAACATTGTTTCCGCTTGGCTTTACTCTGCCCCAGCACCTGTAAATTGATATTCTCATTTTCTTTTATTCTTAAAAGCTTTATTTTCAATTTTTGCAATTAACAAACTACATAAATGGGCTAAGAAATGGCCATAGAGCCCAGCGAAAATCAGGATCGATAGATCGATAGATAGGAGTTCTGGGCCCTCATTGGCAATCTCCTTATATATTGATATCCCCACATTTTAAGTGAGAGGTCAAACACTTTCAATATGTGACACTACCCGCCTTCAAACAACACAACAAGTCAGATACATGTCCGCTCCACTTTCAGGTCCTTTACCACTTAGTAGTGTTTGTCTTATTCTTTTGATGTCACACGCCTAATTTTGTACACTTGGATTTTCCGAGAAAGGATCCATTTAGTGATATGCTGATAATCAAGAGTTTCTGGAGTGTAAACTAGCATTTACCCCAGCCTGAGTGGGTAGATCAGAACTTTCTACATATGGAGACCAAGCTTCAATTCTTTATTTCAGCTTCATCCAGACTTGTCAAACACAATCTCTTGCATTCGTGGTTTGGGGTGAACAGTCACAGTGGCAACTGCATGGGTTTGTTGTGGTTGTTGGATTAGCTGTTTTCTGGCATGTGGTAATGGTGGCTTGGTGGAATTCTCGGATGCCCAAATTGGCATTTAATACAGCTGGTTTAGATTTTGTTAAGCACCTTAGTTTCTTCTAAGAGGTGACTAAACTTGCAAAGCTAAAAATTGAGAACATTTTACCAGATTATTTCCCTATGTCACCTCCTTAGAGTTAACATCTGACTTGCATCACGCACCATACACAACTTTTTGAAATTAAGCTTCAATCAGATCGATGTGCTGAACATAATGGGCGTTAGCAGAAAAGATCCGCTTTAGTGAGGCGACACCGCGTGCACCACCTAGAAACGTTTGAGCACCTCGGTCGAAATTGAGAAACAAAACAGACTCCATCTTGAATAAATTATGCATATGCATTGCGGCAGCACTAAACCTTACATAGGCTTCAACAACTAATAATTATAGTTCTATTGCAGAGCGCAGCTTCTGATGGCATGGGAAGACCTGGAAAGTGAGATATAATGCGGTCATTCTGGCATTCCTCAAGGTTGTATCCGCAGCGGGAAGAATGCAGTTTTACAAATGTAAAAAAAAAACAAGCATTTGCAATGCAATAGGTCTCGCATTTATTAAAGTTTGAGCTATTGCCGTTGCAACTGTTAATGTTTGTTAGATTATTTTTTTCAAATAATATCCCAGCAGTAGCATAAGTAATAAAAGAAAAACAAATGGAAATTATGCTGAGGTGCAACTTTTTTTTTTTTTTTAATAATTGCATTAAGGATGCAGTACCTTATGTGGCTAATAGAGAGGTCCCTTTACAACTCCACAGGGACACCTAGTAACAGCCTGTGGTACTGCACCCTTTCCTTGCTTTGTGTATTTTCTTTTATTACCTACGTTACTGCTGGGATATTTTTTAACAAAAAAAATCTAACAAACATTATTCACAGTGCCAATAGCTCTGCTGCCTGGAGAGCGAGTGAGAGTCAAAAAGAGTGAGAGAGAAACAGTGATAAAATGTGGAACACAGAAATAGGTAGAGCTATGTTAAGAACTAAGTGAGAGGTAGTGTGAAGAGAAATAGTTAAATGGGAGAGAGAAGAAGATAGATAAATTGAGTGAAACAAAGTGTTAGAGAAAGGTGGCGAGAAACAGAGAGAGAGATTGATTGTGTATAGATAGTTTAATAATGAAGGTTTTATAAAAGTGAGTTAGATTTTTGGAGAGATAAGCAGGTTATAAATATATAGAGAGAGTAAATTTAAGAGAGAACTAGAGGGAGTGATGTGATATACGTAAGTGTGTACATGCGGGCAGTAAATGCCCGCATTGTCACTAACCAGAGCTAGGCATCTGCGTTTAAAAGGTCCCAAAATTAAAAAACACTTTCGTTTACTCCTGCACATTCCATCAATAAGGCGCGATCTGTTGCACCATGCTCACACCAAATAGCTCTGTATATTGCACCTTTTACACTGGATTCAGGTGGAATTTGCAATAAAAAAACTAGCTGGACTAGGGAGCACGTTTTTAGCTGCTGTATTTGAGAGAGGTAAAAGAGGGAGCTTGTTGTTTGTGCTTTTGAGAGTAAGAGCATTTGTTGTAAGAGAATATAACGTGACTGAAAGAGGTGTTCTGGGCATTGGAGAGAAAGAATAGGTGTTTGAGAGAGATACTTTGTGCTTTAGAACGAGAGAGAGACGGCGAGAGAAAGAAATGTGTGTATGTGAGAGGAAGAGAGAAAGAAAGTGGGAATGTGGTTGTGCGGAATGAACATTTGCGAGAGTGTTATGTGTGTGTATGAGAGAGTTAAAACCAGAGAGGTAAGTGTGTGTGAGCGATAGAATGAAGAGAGCTAATGGAGTGTGTTTGTGAGATAAGTGTGTGTGTGTGCATAAAACAAAAAGAGTCACTGAGAGACATACTTTAGAGCTACAGTGCAGTTTTATGAGGGAAAGTTCTGCCGTGAACAAGTTTATGTGTGTTAAGTGCATATAAAGGCCACTGCGCAACTGTAGTGGTGTTGTATATAAAAAAAAAAACAGGGGGGCTGAGAGTTAAGGAAAACAGTGTGTGTACAGCTACAGACTTCACCAACCATTTGGATAGCTTCAAAGATTCAGAGGTTTAACATTTTAACATTTCCTGACGTTAGAACACTAGCATATATACATGCAGGTTGCTATATGCATTTATATTTTAGGTGAGCACACAAAGTGTACCTGGTGTACTTTTTTCAACCATGCAACTGGTGCTCATGTAAAGCGCTCTGACACTTTCGGGTCGAGTTCGCGCTATATAAAACTGCAAGAAAAAACATATGGCTAAGCAGGTCAACAAACAGAGACTCCTTATCCTTATAGGGCTGTCTCCTTCCTAGAGCAACCATAGAACTGCTTCCAAGTGGTGTCATCAGTTTGCAAGTAACATTACTTGAAATAGTCAAAAGGCTGGCTTTTATGGAGCGGTGAAGTGCACCCTGCGGCTACAACCCGTTGTGTTATTCGTATTTTGTAAACGGTGGTGTTTAATGCAGGGAAATGTGCGCCTATTAAACACGCCTTTTGCACGAGAGTAAAGTACCGTACATTAAATCAATTTAACTGTAATGAGAGTTGCACATAACATTATTTGAAAGCACCACTATAATTTATGTTTTTGTAAGCACTAGTTCTTATGCATGTGCTTTAAAGTAGGCGGTAGAAGAAGGGACATGCGGTCGGTCTCATTAACCTCAAAGGTTATTGCAATTGGATGCAAAGTACGAATTCGCAGGAACCTAACTGGGCTGCAGAGGACCACAATAAATGTAAAAACTCAGGCTCAAGTGGCCCAAAATCCCAGGCTCAAGTGGCCCAAATGAGACCGAATAATACTCGGTAGGTCCTGTAGGGTTAGGAGAAAGGGATACCCAGTTACACAGACTCTGCACTTGCACCTAGAAATCATGGTCAAGGGCCAGACACATGGAGCAAAGTGAGCGGTGGAAGCGAGTTGAAGTCAGGAATTTGCAGGGTACGAAAGGAGCAAAGTCTCCATCTATCGGTAACAGGAAATAAGGTCTACAAATTATGAAAAGATATTTGCGAAATCACAATGTGACATTTTGTGTAATGATGATATTCCCACCTAGGTAATTTGAGATGGTAGGTTTGTATGAATAATGAAATTGCGGCCAAATTATTCAACATTACTCCTCGCATAGTAGTGTTGTTGGTGTTTATGGTCGAACAGCCGCCCTATCGCACGGGTAAAGGCAGGTTGATGAGGGCGCTGGGTACACCGAGGTCATGCAGAGGGGCTGGAAAGACTGCGTACGTTAGCACAAGCTCACAGGTCTTGGAAAAGGGGGAGTTGGAGGTTTCTGTCTGCGTTTTAACAGAGCAGCCCCAGATTCAGTGGCGTAGCAAGGGGGGTTTGGGGGGCGTTCATCCATGTGCAGCACAAGTTTTGGGGGTGGCGGCCTCCACCAACCCCACCCCCACTGTTTCATGCGGCTGCATGGTGGCGAAAGCAGTGACCGCCACAGGCGGCACTAGGGCTAGATACGCCACTGCCCAGATTAGAAAGCATGCTGAGTCTTGTCTGACTGCGATGCTACAGACAAGGAGATGTTTTGCCAACACTTATATTTTACGGTTTTCTCAGACCGAAGTGCGAGCAGGAGCTCCCACGTCTGTGACCAAGATCACGAGGTGTGCGCGGAGCCCTGAGCACAGTGCCTGCCCAGGCCTGAACCCGGGGTCGGCAGGCATCACAGCATGCCATCACAGCATGCCCTCCCTGAATTGTTATATGGGAGCCGGAAACTCTCGGCGAATAATCGGACTTTGGCACAGCCTGCGATTATTGCAGAAATAGCATTACCTGAACCCTGCAGCCCACAAGCCAGCGATCCAGTTTTTCATGCGGGGGCCAAGTGAAAGCAGCGAGTCTTAAAACGAGCATTTGCTACTGTTAACAATAGTAGCAATGTTTTTGTAATGTAGTTTCCTGATGAAGAGACTAGATCCTAATATTTTTTAAATAAAAATGTCCTAAACATCATCAAAATACGATAGGTCATTGCAGGAGAATAAAAATAACTGGCAACAGTGGGACTCGAACCAATGCCTTCGGAGAGACTGGAACCGTAACCTTGCTGCTTAGACCGCTAGGCCACTCTCCTTTCCATTGGACCAGTCTACAATTTTAAAATACAGACTGCAAAAGGAAGGCACTTGTGTGCCGACATTGCTTGACGTTAAAACAAGTGCAAATATTTCCAACAGCCTTTCACATTGTATTTTAAGGACGTGATTCCCAATGCAAAGGGCCCCATACAATCGGATTTCCTCTGTCGGAGCAGTAGCGACGTGCGGGAGGAGGTGGGGGGGTGCCACAGGGAGATGAGGTGATTTATGGCAAACATGCATGTCGGCCGGAGCCTCGGTAGAAAAAGAAAAACAGCGTTTATAATTATATGCTTCGAGGAGTAGCTTTGTTTTAAGTTAAATGTGAGCAGGAAGACAATTCATTGTTCCGGAAACCAAAACCAGTGCTCACCTCATAAAACCAGTGGTGCGCGCGCACCACAGAGGAGCGGGGGAAAGGGAGCACGGCAGCGAGGCGAACGCGCACTGCTGCGCGTGCTAGACACCGATGGGAATGGGCGGAGCAAAGGCGGGACATGCGCCCGCCTTTGCCCAATTGCGTGCCTTATTTTTTTTTAAAAACACGCTAAAGCTAATGTCAGCCGGCGAAAGCAAAACCACAAGCACGAGCGTGTGGTCAGCTTTCAGAAGCCCATACAAGAGGTCTCGGATGCGCGAGCAGTGTTGCGCACTGCAACGCTAGGCCCGAGACCTAAAAATTACCAGTAAGGAGTTGATGCACAACTCTTAGCCATGCCTGAGAACTGAACTGTTGGGTAAATTTCAATCACTGAACAAGAGTATATCTATTTGTGCTTAGAGTTTTTTGTTAGACATTCTTTCGGAGCCCAGAGGCTTCACATGAAATTGAACTGAATAAACTTCACTCTCAAAGAGCAATCCTGCTAATGAATTTTGTTTAAGAACAAGGCATTGACAAACTGAGGAAGACATTTTTCTCAAAATATTTAATGAGGGCATGGTTTGAATGGTAAGGGATACAGTCCTACTCTGTATCTGGAGTGGCAGAAATACAATCTTACTGTGTAAGACAGTGCTTTAAATGGGCCGGTACTGTCCGGTACGAAGTACCGGCACTTTTTTATTTTGAGAGGGAGAGTACTGGCACTTCTCAGAACCAAGCAGGTACTCCGGTACAGAGTACCTGCACTTCTATTTTTCCATTTCAAGCACTACTGACACATGGGGACTAGATCTCATAATCTCTGAAGGTACTCCAATTGCTGCAGAGGCGCAATCTAGGCTACTATGCACTTGCTGACATGGCACTTTCTGCCACTTAGGAGCAGCTTGTTCAAGCTTGCTGCGAGTGTGCTCGATAGGTTGTTTTTATAATTTCTTTACATTCCAATGCACACCTTTGTGGTTTAGCATGCGCTTCTCACTGACTTCTGATATTTCGTTCTCATCCTTACTTTAACCGTTCACACAATTTAAACCAGCTGTTGCGTTTGTTTCTGCATTAATGGTACAGAATGAATAAACTACAACTAAAAATGTTCTTCCTTAAGATTGTTTCAGCGAGTGACAAAAACAGAATTATTTGCTAGTCCACTTCAAACACTAATGCAACATCACCTTTTACAGTGGAACAGTGAAATGAGTTGAAAGAAAGAAATACTTTTATTTGATTTGTTAAAATCGTAAAAGGGTGGAACATACCACCATGTGTTAAACAACAACATATAGAGTAAAACATGCACCCGTGTGCTCTGCAGCATTGCACAAATGTACATGATGAATAAAAACAGGAGTAGCACTTTATAAGGCGATGGCCCTCTCAGATGATTGGGGCCAGCAAATGACTGTTATAACAAGGATGCAGCACGCGTTAGGACTTATGTTTGATTAAATACGTCTGTCCCCCCTGTCTCAAATAAAGTGCTTGCAGTGTCTTAGATTAAAAGGGAAGAGGGAGGAGAGTAGGCTGTAAAGTGCATCAAGGAAGATCTGGATCCAGCTGCAAAGTGTCCATATGTCTAAGTTCCTGTTTTGCTGCTGCCTTTTTTCCGAGCTCTTGAGCTGCAAATGTCAGGAATTTTATCGTTTTGCAGGAAAGTTGGATTGAAGACCCACTGAGGCATTTTATCACGGCCGCCCTGCAGGTCCCGACTTGCGTTTCTCTTAGGGTTGGCCTCAGGAGGATCTTCCTTAAATTGTGTAAGGCCGGGCAAATACATAATCGGTGTAATAGCGACTCTTCACCCTTGTCACAGAGGCGACAATCCAGAGATGGCCAAGTCCGTAACCATTTTGGGGTAAGGTCTTTGATCGGAAACCACCCCAATCTCAATAAGCTTAGTTTCCTCTTATAGTGATCCCTGAAGCATTCTTGTAAATAGGATTGTTGTTTCAGTTGTTTATACGTTGGCATCACGATCCAGGCATGACTTTTGCCAGCCACTAATGCTTTGTCTATTTGCAACGATGCTTGTTTGATGGCTTTGTTAGTAATTTGTTTAAAAGCAAGGTATGACATTGGTGAATGCCAAGCTTCTTCCAGGTTTAGCGATAGACTCTTAGGCAAGCGCTTCTTACTTGTGGAATTGGTCTGCCTAGCCTGTTTTTCGACCTCTTCCCAACAGTGATGGGCTAGCGTGTTGTCTTCATCGGCCCTCATTCGCCAGTAATATTTCTTCGACGAGTTTTAACAAGAGTACAACAGATCTCATGGAATCTTTGCTGCTGTTCAGTTGTCCACTGATTGGAGCCAAAAATTTTAGGAGCAAGAGTGGGGACAAGGTAATCTGCCAAACACAGCAACATTACAAAAGACGAAACTCCTGACAGAACTGATGGGTCCAAGTAATAAATCATGGAAGAAAGTGTGCCAATCAGAGCAGCTGGAAACCAAGATTTTTCCCATCGAAGAACTCTATCGGAAACCAGGATCACTTCTCCCCATGCTTGAAGCTGCTCCTCGAGGCTGGCTGTTTCTGCGGCCAGCAGGTTGCTGCTACGGTTATCTCCCTCCGCCATGATCTGTGTTCCGCTGACGGTCTACGACTGACCCAGACAGTTGAACACCCAATGAGATTGTGAAGCGTCGATTCTTCACGCTGAAGTCATTTCTAAAAGAAAATAATTGTTACAGGCAATACTTTTACTGGTATTGATTTGCCAAAATGGGGATCTTTACCTGCTTAGGCGATAGGGACTCATGCTGTATCACACCATTAAAACACAAGGCAGTGAAACGCCTTAAGGATGCTTGTGCTGCTGTTTTAAAGGGGATATGGTCCTCTTATCAGGATGGCGACCAACACAGATTTACAGCGACACAGGCCAAGTAAAAACAATGGAATAGAATGCAACACACACACACACACACACACACACAAACTCTTTAGAATTAAGATAGAGTTGAGAACTGCAACCTCTTGTTTGCTATAAAGTTTGTAGAATAGATGCTTCATACTAGCATTAATAATATATTGAACATGTGTGTAGATCACACCCTAATCTGGACTCTCTCTCCGTGCTTAAATAGTAGTTGTTGATATTAGTGGAAATCAGTGGGTCAGTGTTAGCAGCCCGCAGCCACGATAAGTATCCACTTAGCACCTTTGTCTCCTATGATCCGTAGTGCCAGGCTCTGAACGTTCCTTAGCATAAGCATCCTAGTGCCCCTAAACATTAGCATTTCTCTAGTGCTTGGCACCATTGCAACACTGACCTTTTGAGCCAGGGTGTTCAAGCCCTGAGATGCAGTTCCAATGCTTACCAAGAGTCCACTGCTCTTTACGGCCAGGGTCTTTCTGCCCCTTTTGGTAAGGGCCTCAGTGAGTGTTAGAAATAGGAAGCAGTCCCAGTTGGCCAAGCACCAAAACTACTTAGCAGGAAGGTAGTTGTACCTACGTGCCACGGCTACGCAAGAAGGTAATTGTGCCTGTGTGCCATGGCCAATGTGCTGCTTAATACTTGTCCCTTTCGTCTTTAGCCTTGCAGTTAATGCACTCATTAGTGTTAATAGCCCCCCCATTTCATTTAGCACTAGGATTCTAAGAGCCAAAGCCCTGACCCCGCTATATTTTTAGGACCAGGGTGTATCAGCCTTAGAACAGGTTCCCCTTCAAGTTACAGGAGGAGTCCAGGCATTCCATAGAGCGACCATCAAAGGCGCCAGAATCGATTGCCAAATGTCCTTGGTGAAATCTAGTTCCAAGATTCCAGTCTTCAACAGAAAGCGTTCCTGTATGAAAAATTTTGGTTATTGGATTCAACAACTCTCTTGGTACCAGAATCTTCTATTGTTAGGGAGCACACCTCTTCAATGTGAGATTCTGAGGGGTGACATCCAATAATGGCACCATGGTCCATTAAATATTAGCATAATTGGTGCACCGAAGGGACCGGTGGAAGGGGACTTATCCAGATTAAAAGGCTTTTACTGACATCCTATGTGGAATAACACAGGCCGAGAAAGTCCATACTAGAAAAAAAGTCACAGCTTCAATTCTTGGTCTAAATTTCGACAGCTAAGTCCATTCTCTTTTTGGCGTGCTTTGAATACCATGTTCGAGTTTTTTTAAATTTCAAAAATAATAAACAGCTACTATCTTCATTGACAAAATAACTCTTGGGAGCCATGAATCTTAGCCTGAAGGGGATAAAGTTTTAATTAAACAGAAACCTGCGTTGCATATTTAAGGGGTGGTGTCATAATATACCGAATTATGCATCACAAACTATAATAAACTTCAAATACTGGCTAGGATTTCAGCCCATCAGCTTTCACTGAAAACGAGGAGAGGTAAAATGGTTCCCAACAATTTGGCTGTTCCTGTAATTAGGGACGTGTTTTTGGATTCTATAAAACCCTGAGCAGGTATGGACACCGAGGTAATCATGTAAAGAATGCTCACTGCCTCCACGCCTGCCTTGCCAGGAGAGGTTACAATGGTTAATGTGTTATAATAACCCAGCAGGTATGGTGCGATCATTTAAGCCTGAAAGATTTTACTATTTCTCCATTACCAACCTTACTCAAAAATGTTCTAGCGATTTACAAGCTGGCGCAAAACTCGATTCTGGAACAAAGAAAATTCTTTGTCTTACTGTCCTTGTATTCGTTACGGTGGGAAAGTGGGCCAAGCAAGATGGAATAAAGAACAATTGGCAAAGACTTGTTCTACTGAGGAGTAATTAATTAATCAGAGCAAGCGAGCAAGCCTTGCAGGTACATCTTTCACTTAATTTCATTTTAGAGTGTTTTGCTAGATTTATTTTTAAAGATCAGTTTAGATTTTGTTTTATCGTTGAATGTTTTTTTTTTTTTTTTTTATATATTCTATTAACCAATTCATTTTGCTTTTCGTATGAATCACCTATGTTCTCTTCAGTGTACTGCAGCATTTCTTTTGATAGGATGTCACCGCGTAGACCGAGATTAAGAAACCCCAAATAACAAAGACAAATTACATGTTTCTCTTACATGCTTTAGTCAGTCCGATCGCCAACATGTTGCATGAAGATTAGATGTGAGCAGAATGTTTTATTACACTTCGCCTACACTACGTTGCAGAGTGACCTACATACATGGTCCTGAAGAATGTCTAAAATCCTTCTAAGAAGGACATGAGTCGGGCAGAAACATGTTGATCACTCTTGCACCGGGTGGAAGTTTCACTCCCCACTGATCTTTTAAATCTGTCCCTTGGAGGCACCAGACTAAAGTCTATATTTAGCCTACCAGGAGGCAGTTTTAACTCACTTCACACACATTTAGTACTCTGCAGTACTCACCCATACCATTATTTTCACATGGGCCTGCATTATCTGAAAACACCTCAAGAGCTCCTCTCTATTATAGAGAGTTGTAGCCCACACGAGGTACCATTTGTCCTGGTGTGAGGAGAGACCTGATGATGAAGCCTGCCACCCAAGGCATTGTTTGTGAGTGCAGAATTTTTTTTCTTCTGTTAATCACACATACCTTGCAGTGCTTGTTAATGAAACAATCCAGACAGCGAGAAGATAAATCTGTGAATCCTCTGCATATTATTAGAAGCAATCCTTCTGCAGAAATTGGCATCCGGATAGGGCCAACCTGGGAGCTCCTATCTGTACCCATTGTGGTATTTTGGGCAGACGGAAGAGGCCCTTCTCTAGAATGGAGTCAACAAGAACGATGCAAGAGGCCATGCAAGTAGCTATTGAAAGGTGAAGGAGTTCAAGCAAGCAATCCTTCCCTGATGTACCATGCACAGGGAATCACCCGCCACTGGAATATTAGAAGTCTCAGGGCCACACTGTGACCCAAAACCAAGACAGATAAAGTTGAAGCAGACTGGGCAAGGAAAGATGCAATAAAGCTACATTTATGATGACTGTTACACCACGGGCCTGATTCACAAAGGTAATTTATACTTTTAAATAAGTTTACACTTTGGAGTAAGTTTACTACTTTTGGTATTCACAAACTCAGAGTGTTAACTTACTACAAAAGTCTAATTTGTGCATCTACACCCAGGGTATTGTAATTGGCTTACTGTTGTGTACGTGGGTGGCGTCCTTCTCTAAACCCCTCCCTGACCTTCTCTAAACCCCTCTTACTCGTCCCTAATACTATACTCTTTTGCAGTAAGTCTGCCCCTTCTTTAAGCCAATCCTGTGTCCCTCCAACATGTTTGTGAATCAGGCCCTCAGTGCATAGGTTCTCTTCACATTGAAAGCAAGTGGTCACCATACCACCTAGTGAGTGGTCCAGAAACTGCTTCAATAGCCATTACCTAAAACATTGTGCAACCAGTTCCATACATATCGGTGCGTTTTCCTTCATGTGCACCACATGTATTTTGTTTGTTAGCTTAAGGGTTAGCTGGAGGGGCTGGATAATGGAGAGACCCTATGAACTAAAGTAAATTGTCACCATAAAGGTAAATTTATACAACCACCAGTACCTTCCTCTGTATGATTCTCAATGTGATTTCATAGAAATGGAAAGGGAAGAGGAGAGGAGAGAAAAATTCTAGTAGCAAGAGTCTAAGCAAATAGGTTCTTCAGTTCAGAATCAGCTGACCGAACTGAGCACCTCTCCATGCATCTCTAGCAAGCACAGCCAGTCAAAGGATTGTGTTGGGGTCTGCTCCAAAAGTGCACATGGAGTGTGTTCCACGCAAAGAGTAACATTGGAAGAAGCATTATACAACCCCTCCAGCAATGGCTTCTTTAAGCTTAGAAAGGCCAGCATCATTCCCACTATAAATCACAAATAGCGTCTCTACAGAGTACAAGTCCTCGATTCTGTCCAGACCGAAACTAAGAGCTTGCAGGGCATCAAAGTGTGCAAAGTTAATTAGCTAAGGGAGTGTGTGGCTGCAAAACAACTACTGGAATAAAAAATTATTTCAAGTGCCACTTAGTCAACAAAGTTAGAACAAAAGGGAATAAATTCTTAATAGCCCCTTGTGTGGGGGCGAGGGGGGAGGGAACAGTGTACAGATCCAAGACACAGAATCCATAGCTCCCTGATGCACATGAAAGACATATTGAAGGCAATGAAAGCAAACTTCAGAGAATGCATTTTTGCCTCACAAGATGCCTTGGGCTTGAAAGGTATGAACATGAGCTTGCCTAGGACCAGGTTAAATTTCAGCTGATAGAATCTAGCCTGAAAGAGGAGAAATAAACAAGTTGAAGGCCAGTCAGATGATGTCCAACTACTTCATAGTTAGTAGGTAAACATTGCTGTAGTCTAGTGCTGTAGCCATTAATAGCCAAAAGGTAGGTCTTTCAGATGTATTCATGAACTCTGGACTCCGCCAACATTGGTGAGCAGGTCAATTTGTTTAGGCAACACTCCGAAAGAAAAACTCAGCTATTTGCTTTTTCAGCACAATGTAGCGGAGGGCTTCCTGGAAGCTGCCAGAATTTCAAAATTCTCCGAGAAGGGGTTTTTGATGGGTCTTCAGTAAAGAGGCATCAAAGTAGATCAATGGTGGACAGGGATACAGCATCTTCCCATTTTCCATGTGTGCGAGTTCCTTTCTCTGGGTATGGGAGTGGGACACACTCACAGAGAAGGATGTGTCAGATGTCCAAGCACCAAATCTGGTGAGGCCAAGCTGGAGCTACCAGGACAAGTGAGCCTTAAGAGGAATCCTTAATTTTTTTAGTACTCTCAGAGCGACAGCGGTTTGAGGAGAGGTATACAGGGGCCTTCCTCTCCTATCCAGCGAGATCTCATCTACAAGAGATCCAGAACTGCTGAACACCTTCACCTGCTGGATGCTGAAGAAAGATGGAGGGGTATCAATGAAATCTCCTGTCCCTCCAGAATCTAGTGTGGAAGCAAGGAGCTAGGGAAGTAGATGACCTGTCCTAAAGGGGGACGTGCAAGGGTCTGATTGCTCTCTGCTAGTTTTTACATTGGACTTTTTCATGTTTTAGCAAGGCACGTGTACAGGCCCGTACACCAATAATTGCTGATCACGCCCTTTAACTTTTCCTTCAGTGAGTCCCCTCACTCACGGATTTGGAAGGGCCTTTTCTCCTCAACAGCCTTCTGCAGCAAACGGGTACTAGATCTGATCACAGTGTCACTAGCAAATTTTGCCTATCGCCAGTGACAGCGACTTGCACACAGTGGGGTATGCATAAGAACCCAATGTCTCTCTTCCAGAACAAGAATTCTTTAACATTTTTCAAGGAAGTAGGAGATGGTAATAGGGCAGATAGTCCCACGATTAAGAGGTTCCAGGAATGTCAAAACAAGCCCTGCATTTTAGAGGGCAGGAAAGACCGTAGACAACCAAAAAGATTCAACACCGGAGGCCAAAAAGGAAGTAAAACAGAAGGGGTAATTTAAAATAGATAAGGTATTCACTGAATCTTGCAGCCTGCTTGTCTTGCAAATGGTACAATATAGTCTTCTTTTAGGAAAAATAAGCTTGCCTAGGCTGTCCAGTAATGCTGCACATTTATGAATAAATATTTACTTGCTGATCCCACAGTGGCAAGGGCTGGAGTTTAAAAAGGAGTAGTGTTAAGCCTTTTGAATTGTATCTCACAATGCACATACAATTTGTTGCGTTTTCCTCAAAAATAATAATTGATCCATGAAGGGGAACGAAAAGCTTCTATTTGTTATAGGTGTGTTTTTATTTATTTGTAGGGAATGTTTTGATCAGCCCACCAGACCCTCAAATCTTACCAAATAGGAGGACCTCTTGTGTTACTTAAGTGGTGCATCCCAGAAGCTATCCTGCTGCCAAGTGACTTCTAAAAAAAAAAAAAAAAAAAAAAAAAAATGAGAGGGACCAGATGGTAGCCATAAATTGTGATGTGTAGCAAAGAGGTTATCATTCAGTGGTTAATTTGTAAAAAAACATAAGTGCCGGAGCACCTATCAGGAGGCAGCTTGCACCAGCCCATTTCTCCTGTTAGCGCCGTCTAAAACAGAACCAACTACTAACCATGAAAGTGGGAAGAGGATGTGGCATAAAGGGCAGAACTGCTGACTTTGGAGCTGGGAAACCAGATTCGAGTCTCGGCTTCAGCTCAACATGCTGTGATTCTGGGCAAATCACTTAATCTCCCCATGCCTACCATAAATTAATGTGCCCTTAAGTGGTGCTCATGAAAAGCACTGGTGTTGATTATTAAGTGCCGGTGCGGAGCACTGGAAACCACCGGGTCAAATTAAGTACTTTTATCAGTGCAGAATATGCAGAAGCAAGTACTGAATATATCTTTAGTAAAAAAAGAACATGCCAATGCAAGAGGGCCTTTGATCTGGAGGTGAATGAATGGGATGTATGAAGGTCCAAACACAAAGGTTTGAGTCGAACTGTGATGTAAGCTTCATTTATTCCACAAGTTGCATGTTTCTCACTCACTCATTAATCCACTCATTCATTCAGATAACTAAGTTGTTTTGACTATTTCCCTTTTTTGCTTTATTTAAACCAGATTTTATTGCCATTTCAACCTACAAGACCTGTGTGAGGCCTGCAAAAGCTGTGTGAGGCTCAAGTGCTATCCCCTTGTGTCGGGCCCGGTCTCCCCAGAACTTCCTGTGTTTTTGTGGGCTAGCTACATACATCGGCCTCTCTAGGTTCATGCATTTGTTCCAATTGCTCTTCTATTCCACCAGGGATGGAGCCCTGCAGACTTCCAGTGTCTGACAATGTCTTGCTTGGCTACAACCAACTGAATCCACAGTAGAGCCGTTTTGTATCGCTTGCACTCAATTTTGTCTGTAATGTGTAGGAGTGGTAATTTAGGGTTGCTGGGATGGGCCCACCCTAGGACACCCCCAAGACTGGTTTAGACCCTGCCCGAGAAGGGGGGGGGGAAGGACACGTCAACCCCAGACTGAGGAAAAACTCTCTGAGGTGGGCAGATCAACACAGGCAAAGCGGAGATGCTATCACTCCCATTTTCCATAGCCTGGAACGTGTGAGGTAGACTCTGTGCAAGTATCTGAACTGTATGAGGTGGAATTGAGCAGCCGCTCTAGGAGAGCCTATAGCTTCCTGCCAGTCATCATCAGCCAACTGGTCAAGACCCCGTGCCCAGACTGCCCGAAGTCTATGAAAGAATTCTGGAGTCTGTGTGACCAGCAATATGAATATGCATGGCAACTTGTGTTGGATGGGTATACTGAGCAGGCCCTGAACTTCCAGGAGTCTGAACTCTGGGAGCTCTCTCGGGCCAGACAGATACAGCAGGAGCACAGTCCTGATCTGGAGGTAGCGATAAAATTGTTTTTTGTGAAGATCATATTTCGTTGGCAGATCTGCAAATGACTTAATGGTGCTTCCCATCATCACATCTCCCAAGGAAGAGATACTGATGAGGACCCAGCCACTAAAGCCCCCCCAGCCCAGCCCCCTCTGGAAGCCACTCCCAGTCAACAATGGGATGTTCCTCATCAGGTGTTTATTCCATCCAGTCTTAAGTGAGTCACGCCAAACCTGATAGACTACCTTTGTCGCTGGGGTGAGTGGGCCTCCGCAAAGAACATGTGCCTTTGAAGTGCCCTGCATAGCAGACTTTTCTGAAGCATATGCTAGGGCATCAGAGTCCCAAACCACAACTCGTTGAGTGTGCAGCTCTATAGTAAGAAAGAATATCAGGTGTGGATAATTTGCTGTCAACAGTGGATTTGAAGCATTTATCGAGCACAACTCGCCGTCTATTCCAGGGAAAGCATCTCAGTGCAGCATTAAGACAAGTAAAACAAGCATTGGCATAGCCAATAGGTCTCGCCTTTGGGACCTTATAAGTGTTCAGCCATGCAACACTTGATGTTGTTGCACCAATTATGATTATGATTCGTGTGCCTATTTTGTGGGTCGAATAGGAATGTCTTCCAGTTTTAAACTGTTTTAAACTGCTTTCAAATACGCACATTAGCATAAAAAAAAAGCATTACAAAGAAAATATATGCAGCAAGAGCAAAAGCAAATTGTTTAGAAGATAGTAATGAGGAAAGGGAAAGTAATACAATATATACCTTTGTATTTATAGTTGCAAACATGGACTAGTCCTATTTAAACACCATATCAAAACCCTTCGATAAATGTCAAGGGAGCGAAATGCATCCAGGCAGTGTGCCCGGACAGAAAGCAGAAGTCACGCCTCAACGTAGCAAGTCAAGTCGCACAGCGTGCAGTAAAGATCTCTCGGGATTCTTCCGAGGTTTTAATTGTCAAGAACAGCATTAATAAAGACACAAGGACAAAAAATATACTATACCAGTGCAATACAGAAATAAGGATTCAAGAGTTTCAACCGCGAGCCCTTTGGCGAGCCAGTCAAAAGATGCCACTAACTGTGTGTGAACTGAATTGCGGTTTTGCACCGTGGCACTTGGGAAAGAGATACTACAGTTTGTATGGTTTTGAAATTGCGTTTGTTTGGTCTTGAAGAAGGTGGTGTGACCCAAGCTTCCACCGAAAATCTGTGTCAAAACTATTTGGATTTTTATGAAGATTGTGTAAAATTATGGTTTGATTAGGTTATGTGTATATAATTATTTTTAATCTATGAATTCTATATTTGTGATTATTAATAAATTTTTGTGATTTAATACATTGGTTTAACACTTTTTGATTTGTTTTAGGAGATGTCTATAGAAGTGACTGTCGGAACAGAGACGTATGGAATATTTGTTATGAACTGCCATTGTAACATCAAGTTACAGAGGGGAGTCAATTTGTATATTTAATTAATGACTAAACAACATTGGAGAGCATGGTGATTTGTTTTGGCATGTCACGAGTCAGGAAATATAAAACCCATTTCTGGGTTCTGAAATAAAACGAAAAGATACTGGCCCTCAGATCATCATACATGTTGGCTCAAGTTCGCAAATCAGACAACAAAGAAAACCAAATCAAATCGGACAGAGAGATCAAGGAACGCATGTGTGGTAATGCTCCATTCTTCTGTGGTGCGCAATATGTTACACCACACAGCTGCCAAGAAGTTTTTAGTATTGTGGAAGTGACAAAGCTATAATTCGATGCAGTGAAATAGCTGAACGTCTTCCAAATGGCTCAGACTTCAACAGACATCCCCAGCCATTTCAAAAGTGGGAGAATGGCCAATTGATGCAACATGGCAACGATCTTAGGTTTCAGGCTGATTAAGAAGGGCAATAAACTAGACCATGCTCGAGTCAAAGAAACATGGTACTCCGGAATAAGGAATATCCCACAGGGTTAGTGCAAAATATTTTGCAAATACTTTCTCCCTCCATCACGACGTTCGACAGAATGTAGGTTTCGGTAACGGAGAAAGAAATTTAAGTGAACCAGACTGTAACCTTTTGAGTCATGATTCCCAGTATTATTTTGTGAAGTGAAATTGAAAAAGAGCAACACGTATACCAATGCAAAATATCATACTTTATCATTTACCAAGTAGACTTGTTGTATATGTGCTGATTTCTTCTCGTGCCAGAAGGGTATAACATTTTATCACAGCCACAGTGTAACATTCCTAGTTTGGCCTTCTTGGTATCTGGCCCCTCATCAGCTTCACTACCTTATTTATTATATAGCCCTTTATAATCAACTTAGTGCCATTTCTAAGCATGGTAGATCCCAGGTGTTGCAATTAGGTAAGCTAATTGCACAATAATCAACCTCACAAGCGGGAAAGGCTGAGTTGGCCGTACCGATATTCAGACCAGTAACCCACAGGTCAGACGAGATGCCAGCAGCAAACGTTCAACTCACTGAGACATCTAAACTGCTAGGAATGTTTCCTGCTCTGCAGTTTGAAGAGGACATCAAGGTCATAATGTTTGTTGTGTACATACCTTTCATCACACTCCGAGATCAGCAAGTGCTTTGAGAACAACATGGTATGTGAAAGTATATTACTTCAGTGAGACAATCTAAACATTGCAACAATGCAGCCTTTGGTGTTTGAACAGCTAGACTGGACCACAGCTCATTTGGCTTACCACAGTAAACAACCAACAGTTACTGCATCGGCCATCTTAAAATTAGTAATATTTACAGTTAGAAAAGAAATAAGATCCATTATATGAATTTACAATTGACAAAATATTTTTTCCGAGTTCCCCAGGAATAAAAGGTTGATGCAAAACTGCAAATAAACATAATTTCCCACAATACGAAAGGCAGAGAGGCAACATTTACAAAAGCTACATGTGAACATCTAAAGACGAGGACGCACCAGAGCAAAGATGCTTCTAAGTGGCACACGAAGTAAACGAGGAGTACGATACAAACGGAGCACACTGCCACGTACGAGTCATGTATTGTGCCCCAGAGCAGCTTATTCCCTTACACCTCACATACCCCACGGTACAGGCAGCACCAAGGGGAGCCCCCTGCCACGTTCATTACAGGAGTGTACTTACTCTGCATGTCACAGTCCACGCTCTGAGTGTTGCCTTTGATGTTTTGGATCGACTGGAGGGCCAGGGCTTCGTTCTGGCTTGCTATCCGAGACTTGTTCTTGCTGCCAGATGTCAGAGGGAGAACGAAGTTATAGATGGGGTAAATCAGGGATGGAAATCTAGGAATAAGGACCGTGGGCAAAGGAGCGGGCGATTTAAGCTGATAAAGAGTGAAAAGAAGAGGCTTCCGACGGCAGAGAAAGACATGGTAGACGAGGGAGTAAAAGAGCACAAGAGAGGTGGGAGGAAACACGGGAGACCAGGAGACAGGACAAGGGCGGGGTAACAATGTGTGGTGAAGGGACACAGTAGAGGGGCAGCGGAATGGAGGAGGGACAGGTAAGAAGAAAGGGGAAAGGGTCACGAAGGGAGACTAGAGCTTGCCTTCCCCTTTCTGTGCGGCCGCAGTCCTTACTGGGAGTCCAACAGAACCTTGAAGACCGAGTGACATTTCCTCTGCTGCAGGACACGGAGGACCGAGGCGGGGCAGGAGCCTCAACGGACGATACCGGTTGTAAGAGGAGCACAGATGCGCGCGCTCACTGTTTACTGCGCCCTTCTTTGCGTGCTTGCGCGCGCAGTCTGCTCATTTTCAAGCACTGCTCTCGTGCTTGTGGCGCGCTCCTGCTCGCTCCCGCAAGGTGGATGCCGCCACAAGCACGAGTGTGTGCTTAAAAATGAGCGGAGCGACGGCTAAAGGCCCTCCTATGCAGCGCATGCGCGCTGCGTAGGCGAGACCTAAAAAAAGGTCCCTGGTATAGGGTATGGGAAGTTTTCAAGTTGGTATAGCAGGCGTGGGAGTCCGGACACCATGAAGATCGCCGATCTACCCCTCAGGGAGAGTGGAAACGTTGACTAGAATTCAAAGTCTTTATTTATCCTAGCTAACTGGGGTTGCAGATTTTCATCCCAGGCCCCCTGACTGTCTTCCGTGATATATGAACCCAAATACTGAAAGCCAGTGGCATAACTCAGGCCCCCGCAGCCCCAATGGTGCGCCCCCCCCCCCCCGAGCTGCAGGGGGGCCCCTCAGCAAAGTACTCTGGCCCGAGGCCCTGGTTAAATCCGGAGTGGGGGCCCCTCCATGTACCGTCCAGGGGGGCCAACTCAAGTTTAGTTACGCCACTGCCGAAAGCCAGTTGTGCGCACCTATAGATCACCCGCCCAGGACGTTGAGTATGTCTGACCCACCTTTAGAGTACAGAGAAGACTTAGCCACGTTGACGTGCAGGCCAAAGTGATCCCCAAAGATCTGAGGAACCTGGAGGGTCTGCAAGCCAGACCATTGTGGGACAGCCAGGAAGAGGACGACATTGTCGGCATATATTGCAATGTCATCCGATAATCCAGGGCCCCACTCGAACCCCATGACCAGCGTGTCCATTCTCTACCATTCCGCCAGAGCCTCAGTGATCAGCGTAAAGAGCAAGGGAGACAGGGGCAGCCCTGCTGCATGGCCTGCTGTATAGGAAACATGTGGGATATCGAGCCCCCCCCCCAGCCGAACTCGGGCCACGAGGTCAGTATATAGTAATTTAACTCTATTAGAAATGCATTCTGGTTAAGAGAGAAAATAGTATGCCTTGGAAAATTCCGATGGGACCTGAGGTTTTACCGTACTGTATTTAGGTCATGGCCTCCCACAGTTTCTTCTATGTAACTGTGCCCTTTAAAAGGTTCCTTTCCTCTGCACCAAGTCAGCGGGTGGGTAAGTCAGCCATGAATGAGGCCACAGCGGAGTCTGTAGGTCCTTCAGCTCGGAAGGAGAGACTGGCATAGTAAGGTGCGAACATGGCTGCTATCAGGGGTTCTTCATTGATAAGGTTACCCTGAAGTCCGCCAGGCAGCATATAGGAGCGCATCTGGCAGTGGTGGAGCAAACGAAATATAGAATTCTACTTGTCTTTCTCCCAGTGATTAAGGCAGCGTTGTAGTGCAAGCTACGCCAGTCACGCCTCAAACAAGGTATGCTTTAGAAAGGATGGAGTGTGTGAATTATTACAAATAATAGGTGGGGTCGGGGTCACCAAATTACCCCTTTCCATTTCAAGTATGCAAGCTTCCCAATCCGCAGCATCCTGTTGGCTCCTCCATTTCCTGCTTGTTTAATAACTATTAATTTCCCCTCTCAGCGTAGCCATGAGCATCTCCCACAGAATCCCTGGGGAGGAAACAGACACCTTGTTGTGTGACAGTTCGAGATCTATCACTGCCTTAACGCGGTCCCTAGTAGGTGGGTCTTTAAGCAACCATGCATTGAAGCACCATCTGGACCTGGGCCTTCTTGGTCCAAGCCACATGGTGAGCTCGACCGGGGAACGGTCTGACAGTCCCTGGGCCAGTATTCACTTGTCAGCTACCCTGGCTGCCTCGGAGGTAGGGAAAACAAAGTAAACAAGTCAGGAAAACACTTTATGAGCTACCAAAATGAAGGTGTAACCTTGTATACTAGGAGGATGTAAGAGCCAGGCATCGTTAGTTTCATATTGTCAAGAAATTGGCAAGGAGCGGGGACTACACTGCTCCAGAGGGGGGGGGGGGGTAGGGGGGGAAGAAAGAAAGAAAAAAAGAAAGGAGATATATCA
Source organism: Calotriton arnoldi (assembly GCA_963921515.1). Taxonomy (NCBI): domain Eukaryota; kingdom Metazoa; phylum Chordata; class Amphibia; order Caudata; family Salamandridae; genus Calotriton; species Calotriton arnoldi. Next base: position 502,993 of record CAWUFW010011972.1, read on the forward strand.
CCCACTCCATTAAGATTTCTTCCCCCCACTTTCACCGAAGACCCAGGTAAGCTGAAACAGGATGTCACCCAAAGTCTTAAAGAGCTCAGCGGACAGTAGGGACAGTACATCTACACTAATGAAAAAAATGCGTACACCGTGCAGCAGACAGGAGACTGCTACATAGCTCCCCCTATATCACACCAAACCCACAATTTCTGAAATGGAACATAGGTGCGGATCAAGACAGCCATTCTGCGGGAGTCCAGAGTGAAACTAGTGTGAAAAACTTGTGTGAATCCAGCACTAGCTAGGAAATAAAGGTGGTCACCCACTAGGTGGGTTTCCTTGATCATAACACACATTAGGGGCGGTGTGTCGGGCAGCCTTAAGTACTGCTCCTCTCTTAATTTTGTCCAAGAAGCCATTTACGTTCCAGGTGTGGAGCCTAAGCCACCCCCAGTCACCGGGATGATGTCCTTGATTCACCAAGAGGGGAACAATAGGTGGGCGGCCACTGCTGGATTGACACAGGGGACCATTGTCATCATTATACATAAACCCTGGAATCTGCGTCTGGGGGACAGAAAGTTGCTGGACATTATGTGGTAAACCCCCACCCAATACTTCTAAAACTGGAAGTATCTGTTGCAGATAACAGTAGGGACAACTGCCAATGGGCAATTGAACAACCAACCAGTTCCTACCCTCCAACTCTCTGCCTAACAGTCTTTGAAAACCACTCATCAACAAAACTTAGAACGTTTGGGGCATGCGTATTCCACCTAGAAAGAAAGCAGCAATAAAAGGCAGACCACAGTTTGTGTCTGGAAGACAGAAGGGGACAAGTTTCAGTGTATTATGGATTGTCAGTCACAGTTACTGCTTGGTCTTCGGCACTAGGTGATGGCCACCAGCACCTGGTCATGCTGGCTGCTGCCTCGGCCGAATGATTTCTACGCTTGTTTCTCTGGCTCCTGCATGGTGTCTGCAACCAGGCCCGAGAAGCCTGACAAATGTGGGTTGCTCTCCTCCATCTGTGCTGCATCTCCTCCAGTCCGTGTGCTCTTCAATCTAATGCAATGCACTTTCCAGGGTGTCAAAGAAGAAAGTTTTCTCAGCGAAAAGGACTTTGAAGTTGGCCAGGAAAAGGAACATATATTGAATCTGCATAGCTCTCAGTTTGTGTTTGATGCTAAAGAAAGAGCAGCGTTGTTGCTGTATGTGCTGCGTGTAGTCTGGGAATATCAGTATCTTAGAGGAGTCATATGAGACGCTATCTCATTTACAGAAGGCCAGAGGGATCACACCTGTCTGCAAAATTGCAGGTGATGACAGACCACGGTGGAGCTCCCAGGGGTGGCCAAGGGGTCAGAGACCTGTGGGCCCGCTAAACAACGAAGCACTGGGACAAGTCTTCAACCGGGACCCAGTACCACAGCCATTATGTAATGAATTGTGTGGGCTTACTCCCCTCCAATCCCTCAGGGAAGCCCAGCAGGCAAATGTTATTGTGCCGGCAGCGACCCATGGCGTCCTCCACCCGGCTCTTAAGTGTTCGTACAGTTTTCTGTATTTGCTTGAGATCCTTGAATGGGGTCGTCTCTTTCAGAAATGCGACCCTCAGCTACTGTGATCCTGTCCGCTGTGTTCCACAGATCCTGATGAAGGAGTAAGAGGTCGACGTAGAGTTCTCCAATTTTTTGCTAAAGCAACGTTGTGGACTCCTGGATCGGCAGGAGTATCGCCGCAGCGGAGTCCAAGGGCAGCTCTGCAGGGGGCTGCGGCTGGATGGGTTCATTGTATACTGGAAAAGCTTCATTCAGGATACTGCCCATTACAGGAGTGTGGGTGGGCCTTACTTAAGGTCAATGAGAATAGTAGCAACTACCAGTAGAGAGCTCCATGTGTTAAGGGTCAGTGAGCCCTTAGCAGGCTCTGGTGGGAGCTGAAGAATTAACATTACTCAGGCCAACAGTGTGCAGGAAAACTGCTGATGGGCAGAAGCCAAGACAGTCATGATTGAGGGCCCGACAGGTGTGAAAAGGAAAACTGCATGAGGGTGTAGAAGGGGGCAGCTAGACAGCGGCTTTAGTTTGTCGGGCCGGAGCGGAGACCAAGCCACCGGGCAGCAGGGACAGACTCCAGGGAGCTGGGACAGACACCAGGGAGCTGGGACAGACACCAGGGAGCTGCCTGGGACAGAGCAGGGACAGACACCGGGGAGCAGGGACAGGCACCGGGGAGCAGGGACAGACACCGGGGAGCAGGGACAGAGAGACGGGAGGCAGCTGAGACAGAAAGTAGGGCTCTGGGAATAGGAGGCTGTAGATAAAGGTGTCAGCTGGAAGAAAGACATCAGGGATATGGGCAGTAGCAGGGACAGACACCAGGGAGATTGGTGGCATAGCACCGCATTACTGCAAGTTGTATTTATATGCAACACAGTGAATTGCACAGACCTAGATCTAGGGCAACATGAAGCGCTGTTACACGGAAAATAATGCACAGTGCATCCCAGATATTAATACTCGCAGAAACCACGTCACGCCGTCATGCTTCAACAGTAAGGAAGGCAGGAAGTAACACATGGCAGAGAATATTTAAAATTCATTCGAAGTCTAAATAGACAACGTTTAAATCCCCTTTATTCGGCTGCTGCGCTACAGACCCTATGACGAGCAGCATAGGCAGGAAGGAGTTCCACAAAAGGCGCCATAATCAGAAATAAAACCAGTCTGCAGCAGTAGCGCCGCACAACAAACCTTCACGGCGCTGCACGCAACGAAGGCTTTGCCGTGCATCGCATCAATTTCAATGGCATTCACAGACTGTCAGGGGCTCGCCTGCAAGATTAGAAACCTCGCGGCGCTCAGTCACATTTGGCTCCGATTACAGAAAGCAATCACTCACTGGTACGGACAGGGAGGCCATCCCAGCAGAAGCGCGGATTAAAAGATTGAGAAGTCAAAGAGATAAAGAGAAAGTGAACCTCAAGTTCAAGAAAAAAACAGACCTATCGAAAACCTCGCAACTATGACCAGCTCCGTTTTATAAAGACAGAATGAAGGGGGGTGCAAAGTGAGGAGACATCAGAATCTTGGGGCTTTACTTAGTTTCCAAATTATGGACCGGTTATCAAACGATACTGCAGGTGTCTGCAATAAATCACCAGTCAACGAGACACCGCGTCTTAGATCGTTCGGTTAGAGTCTGCCTCGTTTCATCCTCTGGCAGCCTGAACCACCAGCTGACTTTAGAAACAGGACCTCAAAATAAGAAGCACTGGCAAACCCATTAGTTCTGGCGTAAGACGCCAGCCTTTTGAATTTATCAGTGCATGTTGTGTCACAGCGTTCGAAAAACTATTGTCGTGGAAGCTGCCAGGGCCTCAATCTTTAAAAAAAAAAAAAAACACACACAACCAAAAAAAAAAAAACAGTGGTTAGAGAGAAGCAAACATTTTTTTGGCTCAAAAACACTTTTCCATAGTACTCCCGGACACTTGAGGGAACTACTATGTGTGAGGATGTGCTCGGTTTTAAAGGGACGGTTGCCTTCACTCACAGCGAAGTTAGCCAATGGTTGAAGCGGGCTGACCCCTTGCAATATAGTGTAGCTGGTGCAAGAAGCACGTGAATGACACAAAATAGGTATGCATGATTTTTGTACCTGGTACTAATGTATACAATAAATATCACACCAGTCAACCAATGCTATCCAGGAATCTTGTAATGCTGAAGGACCCAGGACGTGGGCTGCCCAAGTGAAGGGAGGGCCTGACCTGATTGGCCAGAGTACAAGGTTCTCCAACATGGTGTGAGGAGGCCAAAACCGCCAGGCCTGCTGAGATTGTAGCCTGCAACTGAAGCACAGCCTGAGTGACACATCTTGTGAGCGGTGCTCCTGAAGCCAGAGTGCTGCCCAGCTGCAGCCACTGTGAGAGACCGAGTTTGTGTGGTGTTGTTGACTTTATAAGGCTTGTATGCCTTCTCTCTTCATTTTCAGTACAAATTCTTGTCCATGAGGTACCAATGACTGAATGAGGCCCTGGTGCCTGCATCTGCACCCAAATACTTCTGTGTGGTGCCAATAACTGCACGAAACCCATTTGGTTGCACCTCACATTTGCATCACAACTTTCTTCAAGCGACTTTGAGGACCTACAAGGACCGTGAGCCGGCAAATTCCATCTCCCCTCTTAATTTCTTCACGTAACATTGAGGTAAGAACAGGACTGTGAATCTGCATCACCACTTTATATTTCTTCATGTAACATGAGGATCCTGCACTACGTGTGTGCCTGCATCGTCGCAGAAACCTTTCCCCAATCACTCCAGTCCACGCACCACCACCAGCTGCTGATACCCATAGACCTCTACTGCTCCTGAGACTGCGCCACTTTCCCATTGAGCAGCTGATGGCCCCAAATTGTGCAACTGATTCTGATCCGGATGGGTTGAAAAAGGTTATCTCCTTACCTGGATCCCATTTCTCTGCATGGTGATAGCCAACATATAATGAAACCAGTTATCGAACTATGCCGTAATATCACTCTTAAAGCCTATTCTTGTGCTTGGCTGTTAGATTGTATGAGCTCCTTTCAAATGTAACTCTATATGGTTGTACATAAAGCATAGACACAGCCAAAATACAGAGGGCCTGATTTAGATCTTGGCGGTTCTGGTCCCGCCGTCACTTTTTCGATGGTTTCACCGCCCGCCTACTTGGTAGTCTGCACGCTCTATTTAGATGTTGGCAGGTCTATGGACGAAAGACCATCTGAGTGCCGCCGTCTCCGCCAGAATTTTTCTCCTGCGTCGAAGGCATCATAGCCAAAAGCGGCTTTTGGAGGGAGCCCAGCCAAGATTATAGCCAAGCCAATCACGATGTGACTTTCTGTCGAGGAAACTGTGGCGGGAATACCTCCTACGTTGAGTTGGCGGAATCGAAGGAAAAAGAGGTTGAAACGTACCTTTTTTTCCTGTTTCACTCTTCTGTTTCTGTTTTGAACCCCATTGTCCAGGTCATTCCTGTGCTGCCTCTATTTGACCACAACGCTAATCAACTCCGTTGTCGCTGGGATCTGAGGTAAGCTTCTTGAACACTTGTCTTACTATGAATAGTATGTTGGCAATTGCTTTAGACTTGTGAATTTTTACATTGCTCTTACATGAAATTTGTTTCTTATGTGTAATGTACTAGTGGTCATTTTACAACTTATCAAGGCAAAATGAACACACCCGTATTGAAAATATATATATTTTTTGTTGTGGTGGTTGTGGGTGTTGTGCTTGTGGTGCCAGTGGGTGTGCATTCAATCGTGTGCGTGTGTGTTGTTTGTGTACTATGCAATATGTAAACAAAAGGGGCATTACACATTCCCAACATATATTTTTGAAGCAAACACAACATATATGTGTATTGACAAATTAATAAGTAGTACTTACCAGTCTCCACTCCACCAGGAACTCAGTCAGCAAACCGCCGCTAGGACAAAGCCAGCATAACGGCTCTAAATAGGCTCAGCGCAATCCCGCCGACCTGACGGCAGTGGACTACTGTTAGCCAGCAGAGGAGTCCGACGCATTGATGAAGGTGTGCTGCTTACGGGACTGGAACAGTCTGTTGATGTGGACAGTGGTTGAGCCAGCCACATCTAAATACGGCGGGTGGGGTACTTGTATACTCCACCACGGAGGGAGGACGGGAGTCCCGACAGGATCCAAATTGGGCCCAGAGTAACCAAGATACTCTACAGATGATTAGCGTAAAAAGGGTTTATTAGTCCTAAGCATATTTACCTAGTAGCATGAAAAGTTTTGTTTTTGACTTTAAAAATAAAAACTGCTTACACATTCAAAATATTTTGAGTGATAGCTGTGTTGTCTCAGTTATACGTTCTTACTCGACATCACCCTCAACAGCAAGTCTTAACTTTTGACATCGCTTAACATTGAAAATGAAGACCTCAATGCGTACAGGTAGAGATAGCGACAATATGAAAGGAAGGTTAGTTAGCAGAGTTACAACTCATGTTTAAATCAAGCCCCTTTTAAAAAATATGTATTAAACTGCTTAAAAACTTACTAGGCAACCAGTTACAAGCACAGGACAGGCTTGATGTGCATTCAAAGTATCTGCAACCATCAGTGCTTTAAATGAAAAGAAATAAGTGCAGGTACTCATTAAAATGAGTTAGAGGTGTGGCAAATGGGCGGGGCTAGGGGCGGGGCTAAGGGCAAGATATGATGATACATAATGACCTCTGTACCAGTTACAGCACATATCAAAACCATGAGAAATGCGTTTAGTAAACATCATTTATCCACTTTACATCTTCGTTTCCTGCTTCAACAGAGGGGCACACAAAGGAAAGCAGCCTCTGTGCTGAACAAAAAGATGGAGAAAAAAATCGGCTTTGGGGAAGGTAGAGGATTGTCTGTGGCTGCCGCTCACTTTAGTACGGCCAGTACAGTTCCTTAAATGGGACAAGATTACTGACTGGCAGCCCCAGCCCATTTCACACGCCTGATGGAGGAAGGGGGTGGAGGGGCCTTAAGCACTTTAAGCCTAATAGCCATTACGCACCTGATCAACGGTGCAGGGTCTGTCTAGACCCTGTCCTGCTGATCACAGCATGACGCAAGGCAAGCCCTCTCAACCCCCTGCAGTCTGGAGACATTCAAGGGAGAGCTGCTGGAATCTCCAGCAGCGATTGTGCAAAAGGCCACTGAGGGGCTCAGTGACTTGCAAGCTCCTCGGAAGCAGGGCAGCATCTGCACGGGGCTGGAGGAGATAAGTAACCTGAGCCTGCTGTGCTCTCAATGAGGGTACCGGTACTCTCCCTCACCTAAGAAAAGTGCCGGTACTGACGGCCAGAAAATTCAGAAGTGCCGGTACTCAGTACCGGTGAGTACCGGCCCATTTAAAGCACTGGCAACCATACTATATTATTCATAATAAGTAAAAAAAAGATTAAGGATTGAAAAGAGAGCTGGGGAGGAAAGGTAATGGAGTGACCTTGTATTTTAAGGAATAAGTCACCTGCTAGGAATGTTAAAAAGATATTGCAAGTTAGCTGAAAGTTCCATGAATTTATAAAAGGAACTCTGTCCGACTTTCTTTTCTCTCTATATAAAGACCTACTTGGCTACATGCAATATCCTCTTAATGCATGGGCGCCTGCAATCTCTGTATTAAAGCCAGTCTCCAATTTCCTCATTAGAGGGTGTTTGTGAAGCCCCCTAGTCACCTGTAATAAAGAAATTACATAGCTGCTGAACTGCAATAACTGACGTCACAATGCCAGCTGCCAGAGCTAGCAGCCAAGGGGAAAGTCAGGACATGGAGCATAATTAAAGCTGCACTAAAAAACAGAAACATGGATTTTCCTTCATCTCCTCTGTTTTTCTAGATGAATGGCGATAAGTAGAAAAGAGATATTTATGGCAACACATATGCTTATTTTTTCCACGTTTTCGGTAATTATAGGAAAGATAGAACCGCTCTGCGTGTTTCTACCCATTCTGATCTACAGCGTTTTGTTACATCTGAAGTTTACTAAACTGATTCCACAATGTATTTGCAACAAATATCTAACTGCTTTTTGGTGTGCTTAATTTTCAGTAGAGATTTTAATTTTATTCTTCGGGTTTACAAGCATACTATCTGTTTCATCAGAAAGTGCACCACACCAAGGATATAAATGGTTTGAGGGAAGGGTTGTGGTCTGAGCATGTAATATAAGGAATAAAGTACCCACCTGCCATACAATTTAAGGATACTGCAACTTACCTCAGATTTCCATGATCTTCTAAAGGAACTCAGCCTTGTTCCTCTATTTGGCCATTCCTCAGTGACCTGCTGTATTATTATAACATACAGCGGGGGATACTTTATCCCATATATTACGCATGGATGAGGGACTTTATGCCATATATAAATAAGGCTCAGTCTAAGATCCTTTAGGCATGAGCCATCAAATGTTCTGAAAATGCTGCAACGTAATAGGTCTCTAATGTACACGCATAACTTCTTTGTTTCCAGGCATGACCAAGGACCCAAAGCATAACATTTAAGAGGGCGAAATGCCGCTGCGACATGAAAATATAATCAGTTTCTTTCTTTTAAAACCTTACATATGATGTTTAAAAACCCTGGATGTGGGTGAAAGCAGCTCAGATTGTTTATGTACACACTAACAAAAAAGAGCAGTAACACAATAATTTCCAAAAAGAGAATTCAAGGGCCCCAGTCGGCTTGTTCCCTGGACTTGTGTCAACAGTTTCCATTTTAACAGTTTTGTTTTCATTACTCCTTTTCCCCAGCAGGTCTTCTGGTCAGCTCCTGGCCCACTGAGCAGCTGCTAGCCTGAAGCTGGCCTGCTATTAGCTTTCAGTTATCTTTACTAAGCAGAATGTAAACTGCCTGATGGCCAAAGAAAATAACTGGAAAGAAAAACAGAACAGCTTCAGAGACACTGCCATTTTCACACGAGCAGTAACGAGTGAGCAAAGCAACCTCGAGTATTAGTAGTAACAGCAACGCGCTGTTTTAAAAACACGCTCATTGACAAAAGCAATACTTATGGCTTTTGTATCATGGAAAGAGGTTCTCAAGCTTCACTAACACGCACAGAAGAGGTTTAGATTGGATAACAGTGCACATGGCCCTCACTCACAGAACAGGGAGAGCCTGGCAGCAGAGGGCAGGATTCACTTGCAGAGCGATAAGGTACACAGCACGCAGGAGATGTGCATGCTTCACACAGGGTAGGTGTAGCCATGTCAATCACAGTGCAAGCTTCACTCACACAAACATATAGATGACGGAAATAATACACAGGAGCAGTGAGGGTTTCCCCTTACTCATAGATCAGGTACAGCAACATCAATCACAGTGCAAGCTTCACTCGCACAGACAACATATAGATAAATTATAGGCAGGCGCAGTGAGAGCTTCCCTCACATATACATCAGGTACACTCATGTCAAATCACAGTGCAACTGCCACTCATATAAACAACATATAAATTAATTATAGGCAGGAGCAGTACGAGCTTCCCTCACTCATACATCAGGTACAGCCATTTCAATCACAGTGCAAGCTTCACACATACAGACAACATAGAAATAAATTTTAGACAAGAGCAGTGTGAGCTTTCCTCCCTCATACATCAGGTACAGCAACGTCAATCACAGTGCACGCTTTACACACACAGACAACAGGGATAAATCATAGACCGGAGCGGTGTGAGCTTCCCTCACTCATACATCAGGTACAGCCATTTCAATCACAGTGCAAGCTTCACACATAGACAACTTAGAGATAAATTATAGACAGGAGTGGTGTGAGCTTCCCTCACTCATACATCAGGTACAGTCATTTCAATCACAGTGCAAGCTTCACACATAGACAACTTAGAGATAAATTATAGACCGGAGCGGTGTGAGCTTCCCTCACTCATACACCAGGTACAGCCATGTTAATCACAGTGCACGCTCCACTCGTACAGTCAACATATACAAAATTATGGACATGAGTAGTGTGAGCTTCCCATACATCAGTTACAGCTTATCGCGGGGGGGGGGAGGGGGCGAGCTTTAAAACATTTTCTTCACCCTGGAATGATACTGTGCTGCCAACAGCAGTCCAAGATCACGTGCACACGCACAGATACATACACATGCAGCAGTCAACAGCAGTGAAAGCTTCCGCACAAAGCTAGGAGAATATATGAACAAGCATCGGCATAGCCAATAGGTCTCGCCTTTGGGACCCTCTAAGTGTTTATCCATGCACCTTTAAAGTTGAGTTTCTTTTGGTTTGTATTGGCCAATTCCTGAAAATATAAAAGCACAATAAATATGCAAATATACAGGAACCACAGAAATAAAATATCAAGTATATTTACCTCCCAATTGCTCTTTTTTAAATTGTATTTACTTTATAGAGAGAACAGTTGGTGATACTGTTGCATTTTGTGTTCATTTGTTGGATATCAATGGTGAGCCTGATGTGATGTGAGAATCGGATGGATAGCGATGGTGACACTGGTGGATGATGTAAGAGTGATGGGTATCACTCATAAAACTGCAGTGATTGATGGTGGGAAAGTGGTGAGTAGTGATGGTGAAAATGGTAGGTAGCTATCATGAGAGTGTTGCTGTAGATTCGGAATGCAGGGATAATCTTTTAGAATGTGGCAAGAGGAACAATAGCTTAACAATGTATTCAGGCGTTTATGAAAAAGATCTGCAAGTTGGAGGCAAAGTTTAAACAATTACTTCTTGTGTAAGCAAGAAATAACATACTGCTGCTCCCTTCTAAATTGTAAATTCATAAGCTCTGCTGAAGAGCAGACTTGGCATTGTTGCATGTAACTCCTCCACATGTTGCTAGTTTTATATGATGTGAACTCTGGTGAGAGATTTGTAATGCAAAAAAAAAAAGCATATGGAAAATGAAGTCAGTGGATGTGGAAGCAGCTCAAATTTAACTTAACTGTGTTACATGGATTAGGAAAGTTGTCTTGAAAGAGCAGCTGCAACACAAGCAGACAGTGTGATGTACTGTATGTATTTGTATAGTGCTTCAGCCCCTGACGGGGACGTAAAGTGCCCCGATTTGCATCTGTTTCTTGGGTGCCCGTTCAGGGTGCATAGTTGAATATATGGTCTTGGGTGTATTCTAATCTATATACAAGATGTTGGGTGAGGTTTGATGTGGTGACGTCCCGGCGCTTCAGCTTGAAGTGTTGTGGAGAGTGAGAAAACAGACTTAGTCACGCAAGCCAATACTGTCATGCTGTGTAGCCTTTCGGCATAAATGTGATGTGTAAAAAAAATAAGTGACATCGTAAAAAAGTGTTTTGCTTCTACGAACATCCCAAATATTTTCAACACATCAGGGAGCAAGTTGATTGCAATTTTGGCAGGATAATCCCATTTACCTGCATCTCGCGTCGAATTTGGAGCGGAGCAGAGTAATAAAACACAGGGCTGAAACACGCAAAGATGCCGGTGCAGGGACTCATAGCAGGTAGTTCACAGAGGGGAGGCACAAAGGGAAGCAAAGTCCGTTAGTAGTTGCACTATATGAAGCACTTAGTGCAGTGTTAAAGAAAAGAGATTAAGAGAGAGCAGAAGAAATGCAAGGTAGGCATTTGGCAAAAATAAAACATTGCTGGGTGAGCTATGACAAACGAGGCTAGAGCCTGCCCCATTCCATGCAAGTGGATGATTAAAGAAAGCAAACGTGCACAAACGTTTTTCCTGCACACAGAGGCAGTGTGTTGCATTGCACAGAAACATTATCCAAACAAGCATTGGCCGCGCGGCTCACTGAGAACATCAAAGCGGCCGAAAGGGGAGAAAGGAGGGGTGAGTGCAAGCCGAGGTGACAAGAAGGGCTGGGCGAGAAGGGAGGGGAGAAGGGAGGAGGGAGTGCGAGCAGCAGCTGTGCACGTGCACGTGCACGACTACAAGGCAAAAGTGAAAGCAGGCTGGCAAATGGTGTGCGATGTGCGCGCACCATGACAAGAGAGGAAAGCCATATGGCGCCTCTGCTCGTCATTGTGCGCGTAACCGCACACTCGATGCCAGCCAAAAAGCTGTGGTTGCATTTCTGCAAGCCCACACTACAAAACGTCTCGCCAGACCAGCGCATGCGCTGGCTCAGGCGAGACCTAAAAAGGGACATGGCAAAGACGTGTTGTTGGATTGTAAAGAACACTACAACTGCTTGCCATACCGAAGAAACAGCACAAAAAAATGAATGATGTCAAGCTAATGCTTGCGATACAGTGGTGCAACGCGGAGAGGGCCCCGGATTGCAGGCTTATAACTGCAGCACTTTCTGTGCTTAAGACTGGTGACATACAAAACAGGTCCTTGTCTCTCAATTGTTAAAAATCAATGGTTGGGAGGGGAAAATACTCAAATTAACCCCTTTTTAGGTATGATGTAAAGGCTATTGCCCCATTCATGGGATAAAATGATAATATACAAAGGCTAGGCTATTGGTATAGGTATATCCTTATTATATATTGATACTGGTATATCCTTGTGAATTGTAGACAGAAAGGGTTATGCGAGGTTCCTGGCTCTGGAATAGAAAGTAGCTTGCTCACATGAGAATAAAATTTTTGGTGTTTTCATTGGTGGCTGCTAGAGGTGTTGGAAACAAAGTGCTTTTTGTGCAGACAGCACTTTCAGGCTGGCAATTGCTGGTATAGCTGTTTTATCCAAATGAACGCCCGCTTGCTGAGGGAGAGATATTTATTTTCAAAGCGGAGTTCTATATGGAACAGCCTTTCATATATTCAGAGAGTTAATGCATAGCTACAATTGTCAGCAAAAAAAACAAAAACAAACACATGCTTTAAAATGCAAGCTTCACCTTGATGCCGAATAGCATGGCACTCTTAGGACGACTAATTCGGCACCAAAGAATCTGTACCCATTCTTGGTACTTTCCTTTTACAAATAATTATTTTTAATTATTTAGATTAATTGAAGCTGGTCTTTATATTCTTTCTTTGCAATGTTCACTGCGCTAAACAACAAATTCTGGGCTGATTCACAAAAGGGTCTCCGCCAGTGGCTGCTCCTCCGCTAAGGCGGAGGAGCGTCGCCCCACTGCCAGAAAGCAGCAAAAGAAAGGAAAAAATAAAAATGATAATTCGGAATGTTATTATCATTTTATTTTTTCCTCCTGCTGTGGCAGTGCATGGGGGGCGGGGCGGAGCTGCAGGAGAGGAGTGGTAGAACACTACTGTGCACAATGACTGCTCAGCCCTCTCGGGCCACCCAAAAAAGTCATGCGCACTTTCCCCCTTCTCCATGCAGGCTGCTTTACAGCCTGCTTGGAGAACATGCCCACCCCTACAGCCCCTGGCTGAGCACCGTGTATCAGTGCTCAGACCAATCACAATGCTGCATTGCAGCTTTGTGATTTGCTTAGGGGTGGGAGCCTGGCTGCCTGCTTCCTGTTTCGACCTGGAGTCGGACACAGGTAAGCAGGAGGGAAGACGCAGGACCTGGTGGCCGCAATGTGTTATTTTTTTCAATGCAGCCCGCGCCCCCTCCCTCCACGGGGGCGCGCCCGCATCCCTCACCCGCGAGCCGTGCCGGTCGCCCCTGGTTTCTGCACTCGTGGCTGGACCTCCGCACTGCAGTTACTCACCGCGGAGGTCCCTCCACAAGAGCGGGGCCACCGCCACAAGAGCGGGGCCAACGCCACAAGAGCGGGGCCACTGCTACGAGTGCAGGGCCCCCGCTACGAGTGCAGGGCCCCCGCTACGAGTGCGGAGGCCCTTTGTGGATGTGCCCCTTGGTGTTTATAATGTTGTGTTTGTGCTCACAAGCGAATTGAATGTTTTTTGCCATTTCGAAACCAGATCAAAATTTCAAGCATTGCACACATTCTTTTTTGTCCTCATTATCAAGCATATGTGTATTTATTGGTTTGTTTCTGGCAATTGTTCCTATGCCCCAACTTCCTGCAGTGCACGGAAGGCTCTTACACACAACTCAGCGTTTAAACTAAAGGCCTCACCACAGTGGCGTAACAAAAGTTGAGGGGGCCGCCCTGCAAGGTACACGGAGGGGCCCCGGCTCCGGATTTAATCCGGAGCTCTCAGGCCCGAGTACTGTGCTGAGGGGGCCCCCCCTGCAGCTCGGGGGCCCCCCGCATCGCGGGGGCTGTGGGGGCCTGTGTTACGCGCCTGCCTCACCATCAGCAGGCTAGTGTTCATTTGGATACCACAGCTATAACAGCAAATTCCAATCTGAAAGTGCTATCTGCACAAACTGCACTTTGTTTGTCTGGCACAGGCTTGCAAAATCTGTTAACCTCCCTACACCAATAAGGCTCGACCAATGAGCTGTCTATTATCATTGAGAAAACAAAGGTAGTCATATTTGGCAAAAGGATAAATCAAGAAAAAGACATGGCACTGTGGGGGAAGCCCCGTGGGCAGAAGTAGAAACTAGAATTACCTAGGTGTATGGCTCCAGGTCCGCTGGTCTCATCAACTGCATTTAAACACACATGTGCATCACAAATCGCAGCACTCCAATTTCTGGCAACCAAATTTCAAAGTCCAACCTGGCAGCCATTGCTTACAGCGATAAAGGCAAAGTTCCTACCAACGTGAACATTTGGCTGGGAAAATTTGCAAGCTTCCTGAGCATTGCACAGACCAAAGTCTTCCGCCTCATTTTCCAACTGCCATAAAGCACCGCTCTGGCACAAATCAGACTAGAATTTGGCCTCCAAAAATGGAACAAGAGGGTTATTTTCTCAAATATGCATCGCTGCTGAGGCAGGCAAACCCAAACACACTAAGAGCATTGTTATGGCAGGAAATTGCATCAAACACGCCCCCAAATCCAAACTCCTGGTCGGAGAAAATAGCAGCATGAGTTAAACATTTGAGGTGGGACAACTTTGACAAAAATGCTTACCTCACCAGGCTTTCAAGCTAGCACTGAACAAACAAATCAAGCAGCTCACCTGGCGTGATGACAAAGCCAAATTCAGATTGCACAGCCATGCATGGATGACCATCAATACATACATGGCACCGGCCGCACAGACTTACATGGATACCTGCTTAACAAAGTACATAAAAATAAAAGTGCTCCAAGCCAGATTCGGGCTCCTACCATCACTTGACGCGCTTCCAAAATGGTACAAAATGGCACCAACCTGCAGAGAACAACGAGTGCAGGCTTTACCAACATCCTCAGAAAGACTTCCTGCACATACTATGCATCTGCCTAGTTTTATTACCTTGGACCAAAATCTGTCTTCGAAACATCTTCAATTCAAACGGCATCAGATCGTGCCGCCAAGCAATTCTGTTCTGCTTGAAGGGTCCGACACCACAAACTATGGCCTACTTTGCAAAATTTATATTAAAGGTGGATTCTCTCAAGCTGTCCACAATGAAATCAGCAGGAATCAGAACAGAGCCTGCTCACAATCTACTTTTCGGATTGTCCTCCCGCCTCCATTTATTACTGGACCAAAATTTGCCAAATGCGCTGCACTTTATTAACTCATCACGTAATCAAGTACGTGAAAGAAAAAGCACTTTGGCTCTTGCAACAAAATATGGGACGATTTAAGTATGTATAGCGCCTGGACTCGTGACGGCGAGGTAGCACACACCCCTCCGTTGAATACCATCTTAAGCGGAAGCACGGCATTGCAGCATTTTACTTTCTGTTGGATTTGGACTAAGACTTTTTTAGCCTACTATGACGATCTTAAACTCTTATCACTTCTCTCTTTTCTACTTTCTCAGTTCATGTTGTAACTAATGTACTGATCTCGCTTTTTAAGTTTTTTTAGTATTAGTTTGCAATGGTTTATATTAATTGTGCCAATAAAGTATTTCACACTTGGTTTCTCTAGTGGGCCACCAACCAAAACACCAAAATCTGTATTAGTGTGTGAGCAAGCTAAATTGCTCCAGGAGCAGAGCAGTTGTCTTATTCTTTTACAAATCAAGCACTGGTAAATTGAACCTAAGAACTTTACGGGCTACCAAAATACTGTAGAAATTATTGGGTACACAGAAAATCTCTCTCAATAGCCATCCAGATGGACAAAACTAATTATCCAGGGCTGCAGCTGATCCTTGGACAGCCACACTGTAATCACATACAGTAGGCAGGATTAGGGTTTACAAAGTATGTCAAGAACACGAAGCAATTACTTCCTGTTAAACAGAGATGCAATTGTTTTATACAACGAAAATACAGTGAATTCCTACAGAGGTAAGACGCGGCCACGGCCTCAGCTCTTGGGTTGAACACATCTGTATGTAGCGCTGCTTTGCATCCATGGCACGGGGTCTTTAAGTGAGGACGGGCTCAGACATAATCCTGAGAGGATATACAGTATTGACATTTGACCTTACTGGAGCCAGGTAATACTTGCATAACATTCTTCTGCACCAATATCAGCAGGACACGTCTCTCCATGTGGTACCTTTAAAGGAACCATAAACCAGCGCCTTCCTGTCCCTGCGTCCGTCTAGTGCAGCAGAAACAAAATCGATTCGAGTCTTCGAAGACTACTGAAGACGGGCAACGGTAATCTGGACTTTCTAGACTTTGGAAATATTTTTGGGGACAAATAATGTAGCTGGTTTAGCATGGGCTGGGTAACTCTTTTCGGGGTCCTTTGGTCAGCACACAATCACTGGGTCTTGGAGGCTGCACTGGGCCGTCACAAGGGGCTCATGTCCTGCACTTTCCAGGGCCCCACTCTCCAGCAACATTTATTTATAGATTCTTAATTGCAAGCAAGCCTGCAGTCTTCGTTAGTAAAGCGGCATAGGTGGCCAAATCACTAGATGGCGCCAGACGCCAGGTTGTCTCTTTCCCTGGAGTCAACCTTTTAATAGCTAGAAACAGGTGCCGATTCATCACACCTGGGCAAAGGGGAAGAGGCACCTAGAGGGATGCGCATAAGGTTTTGCCAGCAGGCCTTGCACTAACGCCCGAGGCTGCATGAGCTTGCACAGTCACAAATGGTGCAGAAATGCACCTGGGCAGTAACAGTTACACAATTATGAAGGGACACAACCAAATACATTTTCTTTACCCTCAAACATTTGTCATAACAATAACACTGGGTGTGAAGGCCACAACTGGCTATATAGACTGAACTGTGCAATCTATTGGGTGAGAGCTATTGTGAGAAATCAGGTTGTTGGCTGAGGAGGGTTAACCCCCTACTCAAGCAACAACCACAATCCTTGTCAAAATTAACCACAAAAGTCACTAAGTTAACCTGTGCTTAACCTTCTGGTAGCTAGGTACAAAAGCAGCCAGGCTTAACTTAGATGCAATGTGGAAAGTATTTATGCAGCACACACACAGTAATAAAATGAAAACACCACAAGAAAAATCACACAGGTTTAGAAAAATAGAGTAAAATGTAATACAATGTAATTGACACTAAAACAACAAAAATCCATTAGTATGGCCAGAGATATGCAGTTTATTTAAGGTAAGTATAGGGCCAAAAAGCACAAATCGCTACTTGCAGTTCTCTGGTCGTGCAAGATCAGGTGAAAGTCACAAATTCAGACCTACTCCGATGGAGTGCAGGCTGGATACAGGGACTAGGTTGGACTAGGTTAGCGCAAAGAGTCCAGCTCACGGTGGAGGAGGTTGCGTTGAGCAGCAGGACTCCACGGATGGTTATTGCTGTAGCGCGAAGCACAGGCAGGGCATCGCAGAAGGTCGATGCTGTAGGATGGAGATCCTGTCAGGTTTCGCGGATGGTCATTGCTGGAGCTTCGCATTGGTGGTTACCACTGGTTGTAGCTGTGACACGAAGAGTCTGGTTCAACAGAGCTTCATGTTGGAGGGAAGATCTTGGCATGAACTCTCATTTACAGTCGTGAAGAGCCCAAAAACGTCAGGATTTCTCAATTTCTTCAAGGAGGCGCTCAAGTGATGCCACGCCAAGGGTTCAGGACATGGAAGGCACCTCTTAGGGATCAGAACCTCACTCCAGCAGAGACCAGCAGGGCTCATGCAGGTCCAGTTGTAGTGGCCAGTTGCAGCTGGCCAAATGGGCAGTTGCTTAGGGGCTTCTGGAGCTGCTTGTGTCCCTGTAGCTCAGAACAGGTCGTCAGTCAGTAGAGGAGGATGAAGGGAACAAGTCTAGTCTTCCTCCTAAGCAAGCACGGCAGGCCTCAAGCAGCAGGGATTCCTTCTTCTGTAGTATCCACAGGTCCAGAAGTATACTGAGGAGTGGGTCTGGTGCCAACTTTGAAGTGGGAGACGTTTCTGTATTTTCCCCCTACAGAGATGTCTGTAATTTCCTGCCTCCCTGCCCTGGTCCCAGTCTGTCTGCGGGGCACAATAGGATAGTGTGAAGTCCTTAAGATGTGAGCTAAGCCAGTGCTTTTGAACTGCAAGTGTGATAGGCGACAGCTCAATCTCCCCCATACTGCCAGACATTACCCATCCTGCCAACCCGCAGACCTTCTATTGTGATACTGTCTGGGGGAAAAACACAACGATCAACTGCCAACTACACCTAGTCGTAACCCAGGGACAGGCTGCAGCACCAAATTGTCTCTAAAAGTGACATTTTCAGAATTGTGACTTAAAAATCGGCCTTTACCACCAAAGAGGGTTTTAAACTACAATTCCTCAGACACCAAACATGACTTTCCTACTTGCTCCCAATCAAAAGCTATCACTTACTAAATGCAATAAGGTAACCCCATGTTACCATATGAGAGAGGTAGGCCTTGCAAAAGTGAAAAATGAATTTGTGAGTTTTTCACTTCCACGACATGTAAAACTTAAAAGTACATGTCCAACTTTTAAAAACCACACACCTGCCCTACAGGGTGTTTAGGGCCTACACTAGGGGTAACACGTATTAAAAAGTAAGGTTTAGACCTGGAAAAGTTTATTTTGCCTGATTGAAATGGCAGTTTAAAACTGCATGCACTGAAGGGCCTAGGGCATGTTTTCAAAGGTTACTTAAGTGGGTGGCACAATTGGTGCTGCAGGCCAGCTAATAGAATTCCAATTACAGGCCCTGGGTACATGTAGTACCATTTTATTAGGGACTTACAAGTACATTAAATTGGATGTAAGCCAATTTTACCATGTTTAAAGGAGTGAACACAGGCACTTTAGCACTGGTTAGCAATGGTAAAATGCACAGAGCCCCAAGGCCAACAAAAATCAATTCATCAAAACAGGAGGAGTTAAGGAAAAACGTTTGGGGGAAGACCACCCTAAGGCTGACAGGTCTAACAGATCTAACATCTACATTTTCAATTTCCTTTATCTGAAGTTAAGTTTAAAAGAAAAGAAGGATTTGAAGCACTAGAACGCAAGCAAATTAGTGCATTCTTACCATATGAATGTAATAGCAGCCTCTGAAGTTGGATGAGCCTTGTAAAATTGTCAATTAAAGTTAGGAAATAGAATAGTGTGAAGGTGGAAGGGTCAAAGTCAGATGGACCTAGAGATGGCCCAGTCTCTAAACTTCAGAGGCAGGCTTTGTGCTCACTGCATTGATCACTAGGCCAAAAGGGACTAATGCTTGAAAAGGCTCACAGAGGAAGAACCAGGCATAGGGAGGAAGCACTCTGACACAAGAACCCCAGATTGGCTGTGTTCCAAGCACCACTGCCCCATAAAAACAGTCAGAGGGCAAGAGGGGGAGTATGGCTCACCCAGGAAGCAGAAACCAGATCTTTGGAGAAGGAGATTGGCGAGGATAAAACTAGTCCAGACATCATATATCTACAATCAGAGAAGGGGCAGTAGATGCAGCAAGGGAGAGGGTGGAGGGCACTGGAATTTACAGTCACAGCTCCAGTTGCCAGCAGTGGCAACCAAGGGTAAGCTGATAACCTGAGGAGCTATGCTGGGTGTGAACAGAGCCAGGCAGTCTACATTCGCTGTTTAAAATTAGTAAGCAGACAACATCCCAGACTATGATGGAACATTAAACAAAATATGCAGGATCATTGATTGCAAACCCAAGATGAGGTGTAATATGGGGAAGAATCATCGCACAGGGGAAAGAGATACATTTCTGGAAATTCTCACCATGATCCAAAGGGAAAGAGAGGCACGCGAAGAAGAGCAGTAAGGCATGCTCTATGCCCTAGTTGTATCCTCAGTAGAAAACCTATTATGGAATCCTCAAGCAGTTTACATTAAAAAAAAAAAAAAAAAAAAAGAGTGGGGTAAAAGACAATTAAATTGGTATGTACTTGGAAGGCTGGAGCTTAAACTTCCTTCAAAATGAAAACACATCTTTTGGAATTACTTCCTAAAACCTTTCATCCATGCACTGCAGGCAAAACATAGAACTAGGAGGATAAAATGAAAACCTTGAAAAATTGTAAGAGAGCAGGACACTAGCATATTTCCCAGATACGTCCATACAAAGGATGGATGCCTCAAGGAGGGAAGTACAAGTTATTCTGCAGTAATAGTTGAATCTGGAGAAAGCCTCGCCATCTGTGGAGGTTGTGAAAGCATACAGACTACTGGTAAGATGACCAAGGTAGAGAACTAAGGGGCAGGCACTGTACTGGTTACACTAAAGACCTGGAGATCAGGGCTAGGAACCTGGAAGCATTGGTGAAGAAAGGCCTGTTGCTTATACTATGCATGTATTTTTTTATTTTCATTATCCTTCCAAGGATCCCCACACAAGAGCAGTGTCTCATTACAGGTGGGAGAAGAGCTGGCATCCACTGGGGTTTAGGTCACTGTTTTACATCGAAGAGGGCTACAAAATGTGCACATGTGAAACACCTTGATAGACATGAATTCTAAAGGGGCACAGTCAATCATTCTTCAAAAACCTAAAAAAAGGGTACCAACTGAGGCACAGGAATATTGATCTCTTGGTCTGATGATATGCTATTAAGAGAGCCTTATATTCAGAGCCTTGGTTTCGTGGAATCCGTACCATGACGTTGGTCCATGAGCAGAAGCTGAAACAAATGGACATTTCAGTGCATGACTGGATATTCCATTCCATGTCTGAGGACTTCAAATGGACCTGCTCAATGTAAATGTACATCCCGAAACCTCCCACAGGTGCCTAGAGAAAGGGAATTATTAATTTGGTATGTTAAGGAAAAAGTTATAAATTGTAGTCAAGTTGCCTTAAAAAGATTTAATGGGAGAAGCAAAGAACGTCATTTAAAGGTGCGAAATAACGTGATGGTTCATTAAGGACTGGCTGGATCAATGTCAACTTTTAGCACTACTGCAATGGTAATAATGTATTCATTTGAGATAATTATTATTTTATTTTTTACAATTGGACAAGACCTCAATGGGCAAAGTGCTCAACAAAAAAATGTTTTTATTATTGGAGAGATAAATTAATATGGTCACAGCTAGCACAAAGGTAAAAAGAAGTTAGGAAAACAATTCAGTGTCAGAATATTTAGGTGGAAAGAAGTTGAGCAGATAGAATGATAAAGAGTAGGAATAGGATAGAGCGCAAGCGATCGAGGCATGGTCAACAAAGAATACCTATCTGTGTACAGAAGGCATCATCAGTTGCTGGCATGGCTGTGAGCCAGTGAATAGGCCAAAAGGTCATAGAAGCGACCCAGAATGGCGACATGAGCCAAAGTGTAGCTCGGGTCCACCCACAGTGAATGAAGGAAATGACAAGGATAGGATACATCTGCGAGACATTATCTAGGAGTCATTTTTGAGGATAAAGTCATCAGCAGTTATCATCAGATTCCTTAGGTGGGCCAGATTGAGAGCATCAGGATAGAAGGTGTGCACTGAAACAACCACAAATCAAGAAAACAAGTTGGAATGTGACCAGCAAACCCAGGCCCAGCTTGTTATTCACTATTCTGAATGGAAGAACTCAGAACAGCATGGTTATTTCCATTATGTACCTACGTGTTGTAAAAGGGACGTCCAGCTCCTAAAAAGCATGGGGCTCAGCTTCCTTTCCCATGTGATGTCCCTGATTGCGCTACTCGTAATCGAGGTTGTACTTAGGTCCTTACAGCTTCGTAGTAGGGGCAATCCTAAAGGAGACACCTCTCATAGCATAAATTAGGGGCAGTAGGCAGCCAATGGGTGGCTTATCAAGGTCCAAAAAGGGTCTGGTTGCCAAAGTATGATTTTGTTGGACTGATTTTTTTTATAGAGCAGTGTTTTCAATTCTACTCGAAGCAATGTTATAGCACAGCCAAAGAAGGAGTGGTTGGGTGTAGGTTCTCTCATGGAGTTTGCTATTTCCATTAACACCCACCCACGTTAATTTTAGACAGGAACTATCACTTACAATAAAAACATTCCGGTCCTGAGAAATATCCAACCCATTTTGCCATGCAAGGGAGGGCATAAACATGTGGACCACATTAGCAAGAAAGATAAGATCCTAACAGCCCATCTTTTTTCCTTTTAACCGTGTGCACAGGAGACACCAATAAAAATTCTATGCCTGGCTAATACACAAGTTTAAACTTCAATCTTGAACCCTATGTACAGTGCAAATCAAGCACTGGAAGGTTATAGGACTGGAACTGGCTGCCAGGATTTTGGCTTTGTCAAGGCTTGTTTTGGCATGGTTTTTGTAAAACTTTATTTTAAAGGAGCTGTTGCTCCATCACCGATATAAAAAAAATAAACATTGGCTAAAACCAAAAATATTTCTTTTTGGTCTCGCAAAGCACACTTGGCCATAGCAGTCCCTGGTAGCGAAGGAAACTATTTTGTTTGGATTGGCTCTTTATCAAAGAGCAGAATGTAGTGACGCTAGCCAATGGCTGGAGTGGGCTGACCCATTATTGCTGGTGTATGCTGCAGAGAGTGGAAGAAAAATGTGAATGACAGAATATCAGACCAATGTGAAGATGGCTGGCTGAAAATCCTTACAAGAAAGCATATTATGTATAGAATGTTAGTAAACTCAAAATACCTTGGCCAACGACAGAACCAAAAATAACTTACAGGAACATTCCTCACAAAGAACTCATGGTAAGCCCAGCAGCAACACTGTCTGCGATGAAGGGGCGACCCCTATGAGGAAGCATGCCACCTAAGCGGATGGGGGAGGGGTCAGTGTCATTGAGGAGACCCCGCACCGAGTGTGGGGGCCCCCTGTGAATCAGGCCCTGTACAGTTAGGTCCGAATAGACTCACACACCCGAGACACATGGTTTCCAAGTCTCTGAATACAAATACCTCAGTTCCAGAATAACACTAAGGTGCAGGGAGGGTGTGTGGTAGGAGCAGCATTACCACACAGCCTGGACCTTCGTGCTATGCGATCGAGGTACCATGAATATTAACAGGAGCACAAGATTCCTTCCAGAAACACTCACTAACTTCTGCAATTAAATACTAGCAAAAAGTTTAAATGCAAAGGAAATGGCCCAAAACAGGATTCTCTTTTCACCATGGCAGCAAAACGCAGCCCCTGACCGGTGCCAGATGCCACGGGACTGGGTCGTGAGTCAGCGCTTCCTCCTCCGCTGCTGCTGATTACTTCAAACAGCATCGGCACTTTTTAAAAGATTGTCTTTTCCTCCGAATAGCACAATATTTACGGTTGTTTTCACCCGGTTGCTATAGCGCACGAACAGTAGTGACAGTTACGCACACTGCTGCAGTCTCCCATCATAACTCCTGCGCCTCCCCCCCACAGTCTCCCATCATAACTCCCCCCCCTCGATACAGAAAACATATGGCTGCACTGAAGGCTGATGTTCCTTCAAACGGTGCTCGTGCACAGCGTCATATATTCACATACAAACGAACAGAAGCCCGTGTGGGGGAGGTTTCTACCCCCCCACCTCCCACCCCCAACAAACAGTGAAAGAGACCCGTGGCCTGCTGTGCTCGAACATGTATGGATTCATTCAGGTAAATGTAGACAGAAGATCAGGGCCAGTGACGGAATAGGTTTCCATATCAGAACTCTGTATGGAGAGGGATACCTGGTTCAGCCAATCA
The DNA here is from genome assembly GCA_963921515.1 of Calotriton arnoldi. Taxonomy (NCBI): domain Eukaryota; kingdom Metazoa; phylum Chordata; class Amphibia; order Caudata; family Salamandridae; genus Calotriton; species Calotriton arnoldi. The sequence goes on from CAWUFW010011972.1 coordinate 526,482, forward strand.
GAATGCTTCTGCGAACTACTCTTTACTGCCTCTTTAAATTCAGTGAGATTGTGAAGCAAGGATATTTATCAGGCATGGGCCGAGGTGAGAGTTATGTTAGTAGCCTTATGGAATACATGCTGTCAGGCATTAATAGGAGTTGATTGGCCCAGAACTACTTTATTATTATTATTGGAGCTTGTAGAGCGCGCGGCTACCTCCGACGGAGGTGTCCCGGCGCTAGCACCGCGTCCAACCTGTAGGGAATGAGCCGGACTAGACAGTGAGCTCTAGGGCAGGCCGAACAGCCATGTTTTTAAAGCTTTCCTGAACATGGTTTCGGAATTAATCTTCCTCAGGTGGTCAGGCATAGAATTCCATAGTGTGGCGGTTTTCACAGAGAAAGCACGGCCACTGATCCTGGCCTTTGCAAAGCCGGGGATCACCAGTAAATTCTGGTCATTTGATCTAAGTACTCTGGCCTGGCTGTATTTCTGAAGTCTCTGCTTCAGGTATTGGGGACCAGTATCCCTGACTGCTCTATACGCCAAGGTCAGTGCCGTAAACTCTATTCTTCTTTTTACCGGAAGCCAGTGTAAGCTGCGCAAGTGGGGGGTAATATGATGACGCAGTGGCACATTCCTAATTAGCCTGGCTGCCGCATTTTGAATAGTCTGTAATCTTCTGAGCAGATACTCAGGAAGACCAAGGTAGAGGCTATTAGCATAGTCAAGTTGAGAGGCGACTAATGCGTGCAGTACTGACTTCCTGCAGTCCATAGGGAGAAAATGAAGAAATCTCCGCAGAGCCTTCAGTTTCCAAAAACACAGTGAGGAAACATGAGCAATTTGCGCCTTGCGAGTAAGTTGAGAGTCAAACTTAAACCCTAGGTTCCTGGCAGAGGCAACTGGCATCGGAGGCGGATTAAGCTCAGCCGGCCACCAAAGTGCCGACCGAGGGGGAGTGGATTGATTAAAAAACAGAATCTCTGTTTTGTCAGTGTTTAATTTTAAGCAGCTATCCGTCATCCACGATGAAATATTTAAGAGACACTGCATAAAATTGGCGAAAGCTGTCTCGTTGTGTTCCCTAAAAGAGGACACCAGTTGTGTATTGTCAGCATACAAGACAACTTTCCCCCCACATTGCTCAACAATTGCTACAAGGGGAGTAAGATAGACATTAAAAAGCGTTGGGCTCAGAGCTGAGCCCTGAGGGACACCACACATAAGGGGGCTGGAACTAGAGACATGGGGGTGGAGAAACACTTGTTGAGAGCGACCCTCAAGAAATGAACGGAACCATGCTAGTACCGTTCCCGTCACTCCTAAATGGTTGAGTCTGTGTAGGAGAATCCTATGTGACACCGTATAAAAGGCTGCGGACAGGTCCAGCAGCACCAACATCGCGCAGCTACCCTGATCTACGGTTTCACGAATCGACTCAGCCGCTTCAAGCAGAGCGGTCTCCGTGCTATACCCTGACCTAAATCCAGACTGGGAGTCGTGCAGATGGTTATTCAACTCCAAGAAGTCCGAAAGTTGTCTCTGTACTTCTTTTTCAAGAATTTTGGCCAGGACTGGGAGAAGAGATATTGGCCTAATTTTTTTCAGCTCTGCTGGGTCAGCGTCCTATTTCTTGAGGATTGGCTGGACATATGCTTTTTTCCAGCTAGTTGGATAGACCCCCCGTTTCTAACGAGGAGTTCCAGATAGAGTTCAGTGTAGAGTTGAGCCAGGGGGCTAATAACTTAAAAAATCTAGCCGGGCAGGGGTCCAATGGGGAACCTGATTTTATTTTGTTTAATTCCGCCAGTGACGCTTCCGGACAAAAAGGGCGGAAATCCGACCATGTGCCCAGATAGTGTGGGTTATGTGTTATCAAATCAGATAGTCCCAGAGATGGAAAGGAGGAATAGATGGCTAAAATTTTATTCTGGAAGAATGTGGCTAAATCTTCACAGAGAGCCATTGATGGGGGGGGGGGGGGGAAATAGTACTCTTCAGGGCTTGTGGTTTCATAAAACCTTGGACTATCTTAAAATCTTCTTTTGCGGAATTGTCGGAGGACTGAATCTGCTTTGCGACGTAGTCCCTAATGAACTTACGTTTTAGGCTATGAAATTTCCTCAGTGCTGCTTTATATTCGCACTTGGCCAAAGGTTCATAGTTCTTCCGCCAGGCAAGCTCCAGCCTCTTACATAGGCTTTTCTCCATACGGAGCTCCAAGGTAAACCAAGGGGCCGAAGGTTTATACCTGGCCAATTTCATAATCTTAATTGGGGCTATTTTGTCAAGGGCTGAATCGACCCAGCCATTGAAGACAGAAGCATCATGGCTCGGATCACCTGTAAGCTTAGGGGGGATATTTTGCAGCTCACAGCCCATAGATTCAGGTGAAATCTTCCTCCAGTTTCTCCTGTCCTCGAATGTTGATCTAACCTGATTATTACAGGCAGCCTACGTTAGTTTAAAAGGGACCAGCCAGTGATCCGACCAGGTCACAGGTGAAGGATCCTCTACCTGTAATGTATGGTCATTTGTGAAAAGTAGATCAAGCGTGTGTAATAATAACTTTTGAAACAGGTTTAGCCCTTTGAGGGTATCAGCCAGCTGAACCGCTAAGGGGCAGTTCTCGTTGTCCATATGGACATTAAAATCACCAAGAACAGTGAGGTTAGTATGTCTTAATGAGAGGTCGGCAATGGTATCATACAACTTCTGCCAATGGGCAGTCAATGCATTCGGGGGTCTATAGACCAAGAGTCCTGCCATAGAGGAGATCGTAGAGAATTTAATACAAAAAGGACATGGCCTCAATTGGCCCGGTATCTTCAATTCTCTTGTACGAGATCTCCCAGCCTTCTCTCATGATCACGGCAAGGCCACCGCCTAGTCTATTGCCAGTCCTATCAGCCTTGGTCATTCTGCATTCTGTATAACTACTTTATATAAGGTCGCTTTCATCTCAGGCCAGAATTGCAGGATAGGAAATTAAGAGTGGTTAGCGTCATCAGTTTCTGCGTTTCTGTTAACGCCCTGAGCAGAGTGCAATAATGCACATTCATATGACAGCTACTAGCGTGAAGACGTTTGTCTTCTCAGAATTTCCAATCCACAGCTGTGTTTGTGAGGTTTTCAGTTTACAAACTCCCAACACCAAACACGGGACTAAAAAGGACAAACCTCTCTGCAGTAAATGCAAACGTGACGATGTGCCTCAAATTCAAGTAAAAAATAATAGGTATCAAAATCGTTTGTATCAGGGGCACCTGGAATCAGATCAATTTTATGTCATAGTACTTCATTTTAAAGGTTCACATTCAGGGACTTCTCTTTCTCCCCTCCCTCGCTCCCCTCCCCCCCCATGCTACTGTACAATGAACAGCAGACTCATGGAAACAGCCACTTTTCAGAATTGTTGAGGCAAGTGCACTGTCTGAACTTGGGAGCTTAGGTGGAAATCAGGTCATATAGAATATAGTCAAAAAGCAGGAGAAGGTCACATCTGTTTGAAATACGCAGACTAGGATTCACTGATTAACACCACCAATAAACTTGCAGACTCCAGCATGGATTGAGAAGAGCAGTCCCAGATAACCCAGGGGTTATCAGCACAAGGCACCCTCTCACCTCCAGGTCAGACTAGGAGACCAGATGCTGCACAAGGAGGGTCCGGTGAGCAGTCGTTTTCAGGGGCCATCTTGAATATGCCTTCTGGGAACTGCACAGAGGTATCCTTGTCTAGAACATTACGGTACCCACCCTTGGATAATGCCTTCTTGCTGGTGGCTGCACTGAAGCAGAAACGAGTTCATTCATAAAGTATCCGACCACGCAACACCAGTCCATCCATAGGGAACCCGGCCATGCAACACCAATACATTCGAAACGCATCCAGCCATGCAACACCAGTCCATTCATAAGGAATCCAGCCAAGCAACACCAATACATTCAAAACGAATCCAGCCATGCAAGACCAGTCCATTCAAAATGAACCCGGCCATGCAACACCAATACATTCGAAACGCATCCAGCCATGCAACACCAGTCCATTCATAAGGAATCCAGCCAAGCAACACCAATACATTCAAAACGAATCCAGCAATGCAAGACCAGTCCATTCAAAATGAACCCGGCCATGCAACACCAGTACATTCGAAACGCATCCAGCCATGCAACACCAGTACATTCAAAATGAATCCAGCCATGCAACGCCAGTCCATTCATAAGGAATCCAGCCATGCAACACCAATACATTCAATACGCATCCAGCCATGCAACACCAGTACATTCAAAACAAATCCAGCCATGCAACGCCAGTCCATTCATAAGGAATCCAGCCATGCAACACCAATACATTCGAAACGCATCCAGCCATGCAACACCAGTACATTCAAAATGAATCCAGCCATGCAACGCCAGTCCATTCATAAGGAATCCAGCCATGCAACACCAATACATTCGAAACGCATCCAGCCATGCAACACCAGTACATTCAAAACAAATCCAGCCACGCAACACCAGTACATTCAAAAGGAATCCAGCCATCTAACATGAGTCCATTCAAAAGAATCCAGCCTCGCAACACGAGTCTATTCATAAGGAATCCAGCCATGCAACACGAGTCAATTTATAAAAAATCCAACCATGCAATACCGGTCCATCAAAAAAAAAAAAAAAATCAAGCCACACACCAGTCCATTCAAAAGAATCCAGGCACAGCACATACCAGTCCATTCAAAATAAACCAGCCATGCAACAGCGGTCCATTCAAAATAATCCAGTCACACCACACACCAGTCCATTCATATAGAATCCAGCCACACAACACGAGTCCATTCATATAGAATCCAGCCACACAACACGAGTCCATTCATAAAGAATCCAGCCACACAACACAAGTCCATTCATAAAGAATCCAGCCATGCAACACCAATCCATTCAAAAATAACCCAGCCATGCAACACCAGTCCATTCAAAAAGAATCCAGCCACGCAACACCAGTCCATTCAAAAGAATCCATGCACACCACATACCAGTCCATTCATAAAGAATCCAGCCACGCAACAGCAGTGCATTCAAAAGAATCCAGCCATGCAACACCAGTCCATTCATAAAGAATCCAGCCACGCAACACCAGTCCATTCATAAAGAATCCAGCCACGCAACATCAGTCCATTCATAAAGAATCCAGCCACGCAACACCAGTCCATTCATAAAGAAACCAGCCACGCAACACCAGTCAAATCATAAAGAATCCAGCCACGCAACAGCAGTCCATTCAAAAGAATCCAGCCACGCAACACCAGTCCATTCATAAAGAATCCAGCCACACAACACCAGTCCATTCATAAAGAATCCAGCCATGCAACACCAGTCCATTCATAAAGAATCCAGCCACGCAACACCAGTCAATTCATAAAGAATCCAGCCACGCAACAGCAGTCCATTCAAAAGAATCCAGCCACGCAACAGCAGTCCATTCATAAATAATCCAGCCACACAACACCAGTCCATTCATAAAGAATCCAGCCACGCAACACCAGTCCATTCAAAAGAATCCAGCCACGCAACACCAGTCCATTCATAAAGAATACAGCCACACAACACCAGTCCATTCATAAAGAATCCAGCCATGCAACATCAGTCCATTCATAAAGAATCCAGCCACGCAACACCAGTTAATTCATAAAGAATCCAGCCACGCAACAGCAGTCCATTCAAAAGAATCCAGCCACGCAACACCAGTCCATTCATAAAGAATCCAGCCACACAACACCAGTCCATTCATAAAGAATCCAGCCACGCAACACCAGTCCATTCATAAAGAATCCAGCCACACAACATCAGTCCATTCATAAAGAATCCAGCCACGCAACACCAGTTAATTCATAAAGAATCCAGCCACGCAACAGCAGTCCATTCAAAAGAATCCAGCCACGCAACAGCAGTCCATTCAAAAGAATCCAGCCACACAACACCAGTCCATTCATAAGGAATTCAGCCCTGCAACACCAGTCAATTCATAAACAATCCAGCCAAGCAACACCAGTCAATTCATAAACAATCCAGCCAAGCAACACCAGTCAATTCATAAACAATCCAGCCATGCAACACCAGTCCATTCATAAATAACCCGCCGCACAACACCAGTCCATTAATAAAGAATCCAGCCACACAACACTTGGACCCGAGCACCAAAGACCCTCACTCATCCTATCTTGTCTCCAAGATGATCAATAGATGAGCTGCAGTTTTACTCTGTCAAAGCGAAGAATTTCCTCGTTTTCCTCATTGGAGTCAGTTAAGTGCCTGCACTTCCAGTGGCACAGACACTATACTGACCCTCACCTAGGAAGAGCTGCTGGTGGTCCATGGCAAAGATGGTGCAACAACGCGCATCAAGCGATTCCTCTCGATAGCCACATACTGTGCTCGTTCAGCAGCGAGTATCATCCTTTAGTTTTTTTTAAGTGCTAGAGTCCACGAGGAGTGTGAACCTCCCTTTCCAGAGTTCTTTTCATAGCACTACAGGACTCTAACAGTTTGCACTTATTAAAAAGGTGCGGTCTCAGTGCTATGGAACCACCAGAGTGGGAGCTAAATCTGTAGGGGCCTTCCAGGTAGTGTCAGCCTCCGTCAGCAGTGTCTTCTTAGCGCTTGAGTTCTTCTGAAGTGCGAGCTCCTTATTCTCCCCAGCAGTGGCCTCTCGGCACTAGAAGAATTCAGCAGTACGAGCTTCTTCTACAGTCTTGTCAGTGCTATAGGACATCTGCAGTGTGACCTTCCTCCAGGCATGCTTTTTTAATGCTTAAAGACATCAGATAGCGCCATGTGTCCCAAACAGGGTCATCTCAGTGCTACAAATCTGTAACATTGGAAGCTGCTTCCAGAAGTTTTTTCTCAGTAATGAAGGACCCTAACTGTGTGCCTTTTCTCCCGAGGACCCATCTCAGAGCTAGAGGATCTGGTAGTGAAACCTTCCTCTGGAAAGGCCTCCTCGGAGATTTGGGGTGCTATAAGGTGTTGACTTCCTCAGATTGCGACCTCTTCATGATAGAGGGCTCCATCAGCGTGAACTTACTCCACTAATGCTTTTAGTGCTATATGAGCCAACCTCCTTAATGGTAGGAGGTATAGTTTAACAAAATGAGAGGGACAGAGAGGGCTTGGGGAGGTCCAACGTACATGCCCTACAACCAGTTTACAAAAAAGAGAGTACGTAGTTCCTGTATGATATATTAATCACTCAAAGAGTAAGAATATTAAAAAATATATACTACAGGTAAAGAGGAGGATAGGGGGAATTCCTCCTGTTGGAACTAGGGCCCTCACACACCCAGCAAGCTAGGTGTCATGCTTCATCATTTGAGCCTGCTCCTCGTCGGGCCGGCGCTGCAATGCCCGACGGGCACCCTTAAAGGGGCTCTTTTCGGAGATCTTCTGTTCCACGCCGTATGGGTGCCGTGGGTGTATGGGGCCAGAATGAGTGTAGATGTATAAAGTGATGATAAAACAGGTGTGGGACTCCTCTGTGATGAATTTATTCCGCGAGGGACCCGACCTGATTAAAAGAATAGGGAGGGGTGACTCTTTTTTGTTTTTATGCAACAAAAATTATACTCAACTCCCAAATTGTCGACATGTTTCTCGCTATTTGTTGTCAAGGAGTGATCATTAGCGATTCTTCAGGACCGTGTAAATTAAAACAAACTATCTACACATAGGTGGCAAGGCGCAACGCTACCTACCACTAGTAGTCCCTCTAGGACATTTCCTATGGGAAATGGAATAACCTAATTAGGTATCAGATATTGCCTCATCGGTTGTAGCGAAGGAAAGACACAATAAGTGGTGTCTCTACTCCCATTCGGAGTCAAACGGACGACCTACCCCACTTCGCTACATCCAGGAGGTATAGTTGTCAGCTATTCACTATTTTGCACCATTTGTCTTCCCTTTTTCACTATTTTACTTCAAACCCCTGCTTTTGTCATTACACAAGTTTACAGGGACTAAAGGGTGGTGGATTAAAGAGGCATGAGGTGGGACCAAGACTAGCAGCCTTTGCATTCAGCATGCCAACTTTTACTAGCAGCGGCTGCGACCTTCTGAGCAGAGCATTGGGCACCAGCACTCGTTCTTTTACAAATTGAGCACAGCTTCCAACAATCTACAAAACAGGCCGCTGCAAAAGAGGTGTTGCAGATTTCAATAAGAGAAGAGGAAATAAGCAGAATGGACTGGAATAAGAACGAAAGATTTGACTTCATTCAAAAGTTAGGAAGGCAGCTCAAAACATGAAAGACTCCTGGGAGGTCAAATAGCTTTAGAAATGGAAGGCAAGGTCGAGGCACAAGAACCAAAATAAGCATTTTTTCACTTTTAGAACAGAAAAAAAATTCTGAGGGGCCGTCAGAAAAGTTCGCCAACGCTGGGATCAAAGATTTTTCTGTCGGCAATATTGAATTATTCTTTAGCAGAATCAGGATCCTTGCGAATCATATCTCAGTAAAAGAAAAACACACCAGAGAGCTTGTAAACATTTCTAGCAGTGACGTCCATTGTTCTGGCCAGGTTACTGAAAGTGCAGAGCTCAGCTCAATCTGCTCTTTCGCCTCCAACTTTTAAAATCGTTTGCCTCATTATTGAGATGTATAGACAAATAAATACATTATCAATTAAAAAAAATCATAAAATGGGGAAAAATAATGTCGAGAACATCTGTTCCTACTGAGAGGTGCCACCATATCGGCTGCTGAAATAAGCCACTTAATGAAGGAATCCATAGCCACAGAGGCATCCAAGTTAATCAGAGGATAAGAGGTGAGGGCCACCTCCCGAGTACTCAAGGTCACCTTGGACCGGCGTCACGAGACGGGCAACCTCATGCACCGACCTAGCATCTCTGTTAGGTAGAGAAAGTGAACAGTGTCGCGAGAGGGGAAACTAGTGTCACTGCCCTAGCACCTCTGCTAGATACAGAAAGTGAACAGTGTCATGAGAGGGGAAACTGGTGTCACTGACTTTGCATCTCTGCTAGGTACAGAAGGTGACCAGTGCCACGAGAGGAGAGACAGAAGAACAGTGGCGGCTCCTCCGCTAAGGCGGAGGAGCGTCGCCCCACTGCTTTTAAGCAGTGTCACTAAAGGAAAAATAAAACGATAATAACTAAGTTATTATCGTTTTATTTTGTCCTTGTTGCGGCAGCTTTTCAGGCGGGACGGGGCGGGTCTGCTCTGCTGACAGAGCAGGGGAGGGGAGGAGTGGTTTGCACTCCCTAAAGTGCGCATGAATGTTTGGCCGGTCCTCTGGGGCCTGCCAAACATTCATGCGCACTGTGCATGTTCTCCATGCAGGCTGCATTACGGCCTGCATGGAGAACATGCCCAGCCTTCCATTCTCTGGCTGAGTGCCGATCCAGGGCGCTCAGACCAATCACAACGCTGCATTGCAGCGTTGTGATTGGCTATCAGGAGGCTGGGAGCCCGGTGCATCCTGCTTCCTGCCCTGGAAGCGAGAAGGAGGACCGAGAGGAGGCGGCAGCAACGGCAGACAGGGTGTGTATTTTTTTTTTTTCACTCCCTCCTCCTCCCCCGTGATCCGCGCCTCACCACTGCCTTCAAATACCAGCCGCCACTGCTGAATTACCATCCTTCCTTGCATCTCTGCTAGGTACAGAAGGGGACCAGTGTCACGAGAAGAGACTGAGGAACCGTCCTTCCTTGCATCTCTGCTAGGTACAGAAAGTGACCAGTGTCATGAGAGGGGAAATTGAGGCACCGTCTTTACATCTCTGTTAGGTACAGAAAGTGACCAGTACCACGAAAGGGGAAAATGAGGCACCATTTTTGCATGTCTGCTAGGTACAGAAAGCGACCAGTGTCATCAGAGAGGAAACTGAGGCATCATCCTTGCACCTCTGCTAGGTACAGAAAGCGACCAGTGTCACCAGAGGGGAAACTGAGACACCGTCCTTGCATCTCTGCTAGGTACAGAAAGCGACCATTGTCACGAGAGGAGACTGAGGTACCGTCCTTGCATCTCTGCTAGGTACAGAGAGTGACCAGTTCCACGAGAAGAGAAACTGAGGAACCGTCCTTCCTTGCATCTCTGCTAGGTACAGAAATCGACCAGTGTCACCAGAGGGGAAACTGAGACACCGTCCTTGCATCTCTGCTAGGTACAGAAAGCGACCAGTGTCACCAGAGGGGAAACTGAGACACCGTCCTTGCATCTCTGCTAGGTACAGAGAGGGACCAGTGTTACGAGAGGGGAAACTGAGGCACAGTCCTTGCATCTCTGTTAGGTACAGAAAGTGACCAGTGTCACGAGAGGGGAAACTGAGGCACCATCTTTACATCTCTGTTAGGTACAGAAATATGAAACTGGATAAGGGCAGGACCCGCCACTGTAAACACTACTAGGAACACAAGAATGAGTTCAGTGGCAGTGAAGGAGTGACATACAGTACGTCCTACTCTAGGAGCAGAGCTGCATGCAATGTGAGCGAGGCCTAGAGTCGTCTCAGCATCTGAAGTACACCTGCCACAAGCCACTTCTTTTGAGAACACTTTATTTGGATGTTGTGCCTCCTTACTTTGAGACTGCTTTATTCTTTATTCTGTTCCTGTTTAAACGTCGTGCAGCAGAGTAGATTTTGGAAGCTCTTGTGCCGAGAGGACCTTCGCTCCCCTCCACTTCCAGGAGTTTAAAACAGGTTTATCACAGAACTTTTTACTAGTGCCTGGGAGTGAACACATGCCCGTGCAAGGACACCCAGTACTGTGAATGGGAAACAACCTTTAGAACGCATGCATTACATCGCATGCCATTAGATTGCGGTTTTTACAACGAAAGTCGTTACAACGACTTGCACTGGATGGCGCTATAGGACAAGGAGTAGTTTAAATTACTATCCAACACCTTCCCTACTGTACGTAGGCTGGAGTTGGAATAGTAAATTAAACTACTCCTAAGTCCAGCGCCCTCCAACGCAAGTCGTTGTAATGACTTGCATTGTTAAAACCGCGATCTAATGCCATGCGATGTAATGCATGCGTGGTATCGTCATACATCCCTGTGAATGGCCGGCCCGAGGTCTGCACGGTGCTCGCTGCACACACATGAAAGGTGACACTGGACTCCTCTGCTTATCACTAGCAGAAGCTGATACAGCTGGACACAGCACAAGAAATACTTCTGGCCTATTTATTCCTGTCCAATGGGGTTACATTCTCACTCCCCACCCTCTCCCAGCTACTGGAATTCGCATTTCTCTCCGAGTCACTAAACATTACAGCTCTGCCTTTTCCATCTCTGAGGTTTTTGACTCACACTGTGGTGGTGAAAACGAGTTTTACGAATAACAAACAAATGAAAACATGGTGCGACTGGTTTCACGCCTTAGAACCATGTACGGACACACCCCTGACACTTATAGCGACGCTACACACATCAACAACAGCCCCGCCTTTATATTTTCTACAACAGGCACTGTGTAGATGGCCTACATGCTTTGATTGCACTCGGTGCTTAATTTGTAAAAACGTAAGCAGTGGTTAATTTGTACAATTTGCAAAAAAATTAAAGTGCTGGGACTCTAGTCAGGAGGCAGCTTGTAGCAAGCCATTTCTCCAGTTCGCGCCGCCTAAAACAGAGCCAACTACTAACCATGAAAGTGGGGAGACGATGTGGCGTAATTTCCAGAGCTGCTGACTTCAGAGCTGGGGAACCACGTTCGAGTCACGGCGATGGCTCAACAACTTGTAATTCTGGGCAAATCATGTAATCTTCCCGTAAATTAATGTGTCCTTAATGGGTGCTCATGATGATTGGTGTTTAAGTGCCGGTGCTGAGCACCGGAAACCACCAGCTCAAATTAAGCACTGAACGTAAGTGCCAAGGCCCTTCTTGTGAGGCCACTGCAGCTTGCACCACCCATTACCCCGGTTAGCTCTACTAATGACTGTTCCAACACAACTACTAACCATCGCACTCCTACAGGTGTGACGATTCAGACTATTGCAGGCCACCTAAAGCTATAATAAGGGCGTGAGTGGAAGGTATTGTTCTTTTTAAAAAAAAGATTTGATTTTTTAACCCCGGAGGTACAGTACAAAAAAGAAAAAACATTCAATGCAGTTAATACTGGAGGATCACATTTTCAATCACCATACAGTACAAATTCATATTATCCAATACATATTAAAAGAACCAATTGATCTTTAAATCAGCTTTAAAATTAGTATCAAAAAGGCCTATTTAATTATTTACACATCATTATAAAGTTAATTCTGATCAGCATTAGCTATCATTCCCAGCTTCCTTCCACCTATAAATAGGTCCCCATATCCGCCTACCAAGATTTTTCCCTCTCTTGCCCTTTCTTTCAAATATCCCTTTCTCCATATTATATATAGCTAGCAGTTTAGCTAACCATTGCTGAAAGGATGGGGCTACTTGGTCCAGCCAGGCAGAGGCGATAATACGTAGTGTGGCTGTAACAAGAAACAAAAAATAATCATGTGAGTTTGGCCTACCACTCGATTGCGTCCCCAAAAGTATTAGAGCTGGATCTAATATTACTTGTTGTGAGAAGTTGGCCTGGTATATGCTGTTCACTAATTAAAGTGGACACCTTGCACCAGGGCAAATCGACTCTTATGGTAGATAGGTTTAAGACAACCTTTTAAAGAAAGCTATCCTAGTGGTAGCTGTGGAGAGCAGCCTTCAGGCTAAGTCTCGGAGGAATGTAAAGCAGCTTGTTTTACCATATAATCTCTTGAATCACCAAATGAAAAGACACCACACAGGTATATATATCAAATATATATGTATTTATTTCTAAATAACTCTCTACTAATCTCTTTATGAGATTAGAAGACAAACATATGCACAAATCAACGTTTCACAATAAGTTAAGCACAAAATATGGCTGGGGCCCTAGGGGCGTACCAGACCATATACTAAGTAAGAGACTTAGAAACAACGACTTGCAGGGAGACAAGGCCTAGGGCCTTCAGAAGTGCTGGGGCCTCACAAAACCACCCAAGGCAGGTAAGTAAAGGACCCACGGGGGACGCGTGCAGTGTGGATACACAGGCGCGAATCGCCGTTAACTTCAATGGGGCAAGTCGCGGTTGGAAATAAAGAGTTTTAGGATACTTCGGGAGAACCTACAAGCAAGTCACTTACAGGGTAAGTAGTTCTAGGGCCCACACCCACAGGAGCACCGTAGTGCTGGAGTTACCTCACCCAGGGAAGCCGGGTGCACAGGTGTCCTTTGGTGTCGGGTCGCGGCGTCGTTTTCAATGGCGAACAAAGAAGACTTGCTGCTTGCGGGAGCTGAAGAAGTGTCCGGTGGAATCCAAGCCTGGATTCTGAAGAAGGATGACCTGAAAGCAGAGGGGACAGTGTTCAAAGTCACTTGGCAGTGACCCGGGGCAAGGAAGATGGATGCCCACCGTCGTCGGTCGCTTCAGGTCGGTTGCGGGTGCCTTGACTCTTCAGCCACGTGGTCCAGGAGGCGTCGACGACGACCAGGAGCTGGATTCGGTGTGTCCCTCGACGTCTGCAGCTGACTGCGGTGTCGGCAACTCGATAGGAGCCAACAAGCCTTGGCAGCAGCAAGTCTCGGGGAGATGAAGAAAAGTCGATGGCGCAGACCAGCAAGGTCTGTGGAACTCACCCAGCGAGGGTAAGTCAGGGCAGGCCTGGAGCAACCAGGGGAGCCCTTTGGTTTCTTTAAGAAGTCTTCTGGGGACCCACAAGCCAGCGGGCAAGGGATCGCGAAGACACCTCGGGCGGAATCACTCAACAGGGGCCCACGGTCACTCGGGACGGTGTAGGCCTCTGATCTTCGGAGGGATTCCTGCTGGAGGTCGGGACCACACGTGGTCCAAAGCACAAGTTCGTAGAACGTTGTGAAGGGGTTGCACTCGACAATAGTGCACGGTACCCAGGGGTCGCGGTTCCTCGTTACTCGTGGGGTCCACTTGCCTCAGCTTCGCTGGGGACTCACGATGGCCTGGGAGAGGTCAGGAAATCCACTTCTTGGGCTGCAGGGACTTCGGACTCCGGCGGGAGCGGCGTAGTTTGCGACCGTCGTTGTCGTTTTTGGTGCCTGCCAAGCAGGGGAGTCACTCCTTGACTCCAAGGGAGATTCTTCTGTCTTCCAAAGGTAGTGGAACGTCGAAGGGCCAGGATTCTTCTGTAGAGCGTCGTCCAGGGGTTATCTGCTTTGCAATGGCAAGGTTCCCCCTCTTATACTAAAAAGAGGGGATGGACTAGCTCTATGACCCCACCTATGGGAGGGTCAAGGGAGGGGTGGCTACACCCACTTCCCTTTGTCCAGTTTCGCACCAGAGCAGGGGCAGGTAGCCCCTGAGCTGGTTTGAACTGGCATATGCACAGAGGAGCCTTCTGCTCCCCCAGTGCAGGACTTCAAAGCACTCTAAGAGTGCACCCACCCAGCCCCAATACACTAAACCCTGTCTGGAAGGTGGTTACACCTCCCTGTGACAGGATGCCTATTGTTGGGCTTCCTCCACTGCGAGTTTCGGTCATCAGCAGGAGGGCAGCCCAGTGTCTGTGACTGGTGGCATCCATTTTGTGATGCCAGGGCTCTTTAGGATTCTACCGCGTTTCCACAGCAGGTACATGTCTTATCCCTCTAGAAGGGTGGAATGCTACCCCCGCCGCCAAGATTGGCGGGGGGTAGTATTCCAAGATGTTTGACACCAAACACGACATGTTTTGATGCAGCCATTCCAAAGTTAGCATTTACCGCGAGGATATAATGCACTTAAATAGTATATGGTTTAACCGCATCCACAAACAGCACCAGAGAATAGACTCTGAGAGCTGCAGAGGGGCCCTGCTCAGGCAGAGGCACCCCCTCACATAGAAGCCAAGCACCCTGCCCTCAGGATTGATAGGGCCTGCCTTAGGGGTGACTGATAGGTTTATATGTGTGTGCAGGAGAGATATAGGAAACCTATATCTCAGTGAGGGGTGCTAGCACCACCTCACCCAGGCTGCAGTAGCAGGCCTGTGGTGTCAGATTTAGACTGCTTCCCAGGGGTGGCATAACATATGCTGCAGCCCCTGGGAGGCCTGTGAAGTACCTATGCCCTTGGCACCTAAGGTACCATATACTAGGGACTCATAAGGCACCACAGTATCCAATCACTAGTGCACCTAGAGTGCACTCCATGTCGTTTAGAGAGAACAGAGAGGCTGGGGCCCTGATTGGCAGGGACCCAGCCAGACTATAGCCAGAAACCAGTGCTAACATCAGAAAAAAAGTGGGGGCAACATAAGAGGCAGATCCTACTCTCCTACACAACCCCCCCAAACGTAGGGACACTAAACTAACCTTGACCAGTTGAGTCTTCGTGTTCAAAGTGGAAATACCTTGAGAGTCCATCTGCATTGGCATGTTGGGTCCCAGGCCTATGTTCCACTGTATAGTCCATCCCCTGTAGGGAAATGGACCACCTCAAAAGTTTTGGGTTTTCACCTTTCATCTGCTTTAGCCATAGGAGGGGCTTGTGGTCAGTCTGAACTATGAAGTGAGTACCAAACAAGTATGGCCTCAGCTTCTTCAGGGCCCATACCACAGCAAAGGCCTCCCTCTCTATAGCTGACCAACGTTTCTCTCTAGGGGTCAGCCTTCTGCTAATAAAAGCTACTGGCTGGTCTTGACCTTCATCATTCAGTTGAGACAGTACAGCTCCCACACCCAGCTCAGAAGCATCTGTTTGGACAATGAACTTTTTGGTGTAGTCTGGACTCTGTAAGATGGGGGCAGTGCACATGGCCTGCTTTAGGTCTTCAAATGCCTTTTGACAGCTAGCTGTCCACTGAACCTTTTTTGGCATTTTCTTAGAGGTAAGATCATTCAAGGGGGTCACTATAGATCCATATCCCTTGACAAACCTCCTATAGTACCCAGTCAGGCCTAAGAAGGCTCTCACCTGTGTCTGGGTGGTTGGAGCAACCCATTCCAGTATGGTTTGGATTTTGCTCTGCAAAGGCTGAACCTGGCCTCCACCTACAAGGTGGCCCAGGTACACAACCTGACTCTGCCCTATCTGGCACTTGGTGGCCTTGATAGTGAGGCCTGCTTTCTGCAGGGCCTCCAAAACATTTCTGAGGTGGACCAGGTGATCCTGCCAGGAGGAACTAAAGACAGCAATATCATCTAGATAAGCTGAGCAATAAGTTTCCATCCCTGCCAGAACTTTATTCACCAACCTCTGAAAAGTGGCAGGTGCATTTTTCAATCCAAAGGGCATCACCACAAAGTGGTAGTGCCCACCAGGGGTCGAAAATGCTGTTTTGGCTTTTGCATCATCAGCTAATCTGATTTGCCAGTAGCCAGCTGTTAGGTCAAATGTGCTTAGATACTTGGCTGAGGCCAAAGTATCAATCAGCTCATCTGCCCTTGGTATGGGATAGGCATCAGTCCTAGTGACTGCATTGAGGCCTCTGTAGTCTACACAAAACCTCATTTCTTTCTTACCACCCTGGGTATGAGGCTTGGGTACCAGGACTACTGGGCTAGCCCAAGGGCTATCTGAAGGCTCAATCACGCCTAACTCCAACATTTTCTGGACTTCAGTCCTGATACAGTCCCTGACATGGTCAGGTTGCCTGTAGATTTTATTCTTGACAGGCAGACTGTCCCCAGTGTCCACCTCATGGGTGCACCAGGTAGTCTGACTAGGGGTCAGGCTAAACATATGTCTAAACTGTTGCAGAACTTGTCTGCACTCAGTTTGCTGATGGTCAGTGAGGCTGCTTGCCAAAGCAACACCATCTACTGACCCATCATCAGGGTTCTGAGAGAGCAGGTCAGGGAGAGGGTCACTCTCCTCCTCCTGGTCCTCATCAGTTGCCATGAGCAAGCCCATGTCAGCCCTGTCAACATATGGCTTTAATCTGTTGACATGAAGCACCCTTAGGGGGCTCCTGGGAGTTCCAAGATTCACCAGATAGGTGACTTCTCCCTTCTGTTCAACTATTGTATGGGGGCCACTCCACTTGTCCTGGAGGGCTGCTGGGGCCACAGGCTCCAACACCCACACTTTCTGTCCTGGCTGGTATACAGTCAGCACAGCCTTTTGGTCATGCCAAGCTTTTTGTAATTCTTGGCTGGCCTCCAGGTTTTTGGTTGCCTTTTTCATGTACTCTGCCATCCGGGAGCGGAGACCAAGTACATAGTCCATCACATCTTGTTTGGGGGGCTTGAGAGGTAACTCCCAGCCCTCTTTACCAAACATAGTGGACCTCTCACAGGATGCCCAAACAGAAGCTCAAATGGGCTGTAGCCAACCCCCTTCTGTGGAACCTCTCTGTATGCAAACAAAAGGCAAGGAAGAAGAAGGTCCCATTTCCGCCTAAGCTTCTCTGGGAGTCCCTTAATCATTCCTTTCAAGGTCTTGTTGAAGCGTTCAACTAAACCATTGCATTGTGGGTGATAGGGAGTGGTGAACTTATAAGTTACACCACACTCCTTCCACATTGCTTTCAGATATCCTGACATGAAGTTGGTACCTCTGTCAGAAATGACCTCCTTTGGAAAACCCACTCTGGAGAAAACTCCAATGAGGGCTCTTGCCACCACAGGTGCTGTGGTGGTCCTCAGGGAATTGCCTCTGGGTACCTGGTGGCATGATCCACTACCACCAGGATAAATCTGTGCCCAGATGCAGTCTGAGGGTCAAGGGGACCAACAATGTCAATCCCTACCCTTTCAAAGGGTACCCCCACCACAGGTAGTGGTATCAGGGGGGCCTTTGTTGTGCCACCTGCCTTACCACTGGCTTGGCAAGTGACACAGGAGCGACAAAACTCCTTTGTGTCCTCTGACATGTGTGGCCAATGAAAATGTGGAACAAGCCTGTCCCAGGTCTTGTTTTGGCCCAAGTGTCCTGCCAAAGGGATATCATGTGCTAAGGTCAAGAGGAACCCCCTAAACTTCTGAGGTATTACCAACCTCCTGGTGGCTCCAGGGGCTGGGTCTCTACCCTCAGAATATAGGAGTCCCTCATCCCAATAAACTTTATGGGACCCACTAGCACTCCCAGCAGCCTCAGCAGCAGCCTGCTGTCTGAGGGGTTCAAGAGAGGGGCAGCACTGTTGCTCCTTACTCAGATCTTCCCTGGAAGGGCCCCCTGCCCCCAAGAACTCAACCTGGTCAGGTTCAAGTCCCTCTGGGGCAGTTCCTTCTTCAGGTTCTGCTTCACCTCCCTCTGGAAGTGAATCCTTGATCTGAGACAGAGGGGAAGGCACTGCCTTAACCCTACTGCTCCTCCTCTTGGGAAGCATCTGGTCCATTGTTCCAGGATCCAGAGCTGGTTCAGTGTCATGCATTCTTGCTTGTGACCTGGTCACAGCAAATACCTCTGCAGGGATGCCCAACATCTCAGCATGAGTCCATAACTCTACTTCAGACCAGGCTGAAGTCTCTAGATCATTGCCCAATAGACATTCTACAGGGAGGTCTGCACTGACTACAACCTTCTTGAGGCCAGTTACCCCTCCCCAGGAGAAATTCACAACTGCCAGACTATGGTTGGTCTGGACATTGCTTGCATTGGTCACCTGGTACATTTCACCCAGGATGATCTGTCCAGGGTCCACTAGGTCCTCTGCCACCATGGTGACACTAGCACCTGTGTCCCTAAATGCCAAAGCCTGTTTGCCATTTATCAAAGGCTGCTGTTTGTACTTGCCCAGATTACTGGGGCTTACTAGGAAGGACATATCAATGTTTCCCTCACAAATCAGCATTGCCTGAGTGGTCACTCTGACTAGGTCAGAATCCACTTCAGAACCCAGGGTCAACCCTACTACACCCTTATTCTGAGTACCACCTCCACCAGTAGCTGAGCTAGGGGGCACAGTTGCCTTAGGGGCAGGAGTGGTGGTGGTTTGGTCTTTGGACTTGGTACAATCAGAAGTCCAGTGCCCTTTCTGTTTACAGAATTTGCACCAGGGCTTCTTTTGGCCTTTTCCCTTGTTGGACTGTGACTCCCCACCAGATGCAGATTTTTGGGGCCCTTGTGAAGACTTCTGGTCTTTTGACTTATCCCCACCTTTCTCAGGGCCTTTAGGATCTTGCTTCTTAGTGTCACCCCCTTGGTTCTGGGTTTTCTGCCTCACCCTGGTTCTGACCCATTTGTCTGCCTTCTTTCCCAATTCTTGGGGAGAGGTCAGATCAGAGTCCACCAGGTACTGATGCAACAACTGGTTCTGGCAATTATTTAGGATCTGTTCTCTCATCATCAGATTATACAATCCCTTGAAATCAGTAACCCTACTGCCAACCAGCCAACCCTCTAGAGCCTTGGTTGCACAATCAACAAAGTCAGTCCAGTCCTGAGTCTGTGCCTTCTGGGTATCTCTGAACTTTAACCTGTACTGCTCAGTGGTTAAGCCAAACCCATCTATCAGTGCACTCTTCAGGACCTCATAATCATCAGCATCCTCCTCTCTAACAGTGAGGAGCTTGTCTCTTCCTTTATCTGAAAAGGAGAGCCACAAGATTGCTGCCCACTGCTTTTGGGGGACCTGCTGTACTCTACAGGCCCTCTCCATAGCAGTTATCCATTTGTGGATATCATCCCCACTCTGGTAGGGAGGAACAACCTTGCTCAGGTTCCTATGGTCAGGGACATATTCTCTGCCTCTAGGGACACTGTTGCTGCCACCAGGGGGTTCTAAACCCTCCCTTCTGGAAGCTCTCTGGATCTCCAGGGCTTCTCTATCCAGTGCCAACTGCTTGGTTCTGAGGGCCACTTTGGCTTCCTCATACTGGAGCAGTTTGCACCTTCTCTCAGAGGAGGTCTCTCTTAAGTTAAAGTATGAGCTCCTCTCTTGGACAAATTCTCTGCCAGAGTGATAAGAGTGCTCAGATTCCCTGGAAGGGGATCTGTGCCTCTCATCCACTCTGCCAGTTCTCTTAGGGAGAACTCCTCTGTCCTGTTCAGGCTCCTTGAAGCCTGGCCCTTCAACCACAGAGTCTTGGTCATTCGGATTGTCCTCATCTGACCCAGATACTATGATTGACCCACCCACTGATTCAGACCCCTTAGCTCCTAGAGCCAATCTAAGGTCATCTGCTGTCAGCAGATCTATCAGGTGTAGTGTTGAGGGACTCTGTCCTGTCCTCAGGTGTCTGTCAACACACATGGCTCTCAAGTCAGAGAAAGCCATGTCCTTATACTGAGGCTGAGTGGATCCACTGGGTCCACCCCTTAAGGACATTCTAGTGTTGTGCAGTGTTGTACTACCTACACTAGTTTGTGGCCTACTGATCCTAGCTTGAGCTGTGGAAAGGGTGTGCTATCCCTTGGAACACAGCTCTAAGTTCAGTAGAACTTATTGATACTAAGCTTGACTTTATATGTACCTTGAGTACCTATAATGGTTTTCAGTTAGTAATTCAAATAGAGATTTTCTGGTAAAACAATGGCAAGCTGGAATCCCACACGCTGCCCACCAATGTGAGAAGTTGGCCTGGTATATGCTGTTCACTAATTAAAGTGGACACCTTGCACCAGGGCAAATCGACTCTTATGGTAGATAGGTTTAAGACAACCTTTTAAAGAAAGCTATCCTAGTGGTAGCTGTGGAGAGCAGCCTTCAGGCTAAGTCTCGGAGGAATGTAAAGCAGCTTGTTTTACCATATAATCTCTTGAATCACCAAATGAAAAGACACCACACAGGTATATATATCAAATATATATGTATTTATTTCTAAATAACTCTCTACTAATCTCTTTATGAGATTAGAAGACAAACATATGCACAAATCAACGTTTCACAATAAGTTAAGCACAAAATATGGCTGGGGCCCTAGGGGCGTACCAGACCATATACTAAGTAAGAGACTTAGAAACAACGACTTGCAGGGAGACAAGGCCTAGGGCCTTCAGAAGTGCTGGGGCCTCACAAAACCACCCAAGGCAGGTAAGTAAAGGACCCACGGGGGACGCGTGCAGTGTGGATACACAGGCGCGAATCGCCGTTAACTTCAATGGGGCAAGTCGCGGTTGGAAATAAAGAGTTTTAGGATACTTCGGGAGAACCTACAAGCAAGTCACTTACAGGGTAAGTAGTTCTAGGGCCCACACCCACAGGAGCACCGTAGTGCTGGAGTTACCTCACCCAGGGAAGCCGGGTGCACAGGTGTCCTTTGGTGTCGGGTCGCGGCGTCGTTTTCAATGGCGAACAAAGAAGACTTGCTGCTTGCGGGAGCTGAAGAAGTGTCCGGTGGAATCCAAGCCTGGATTCTGAAGAAGGATGACCTGAAAGCAGAGGGGACAGTGTTCAAAGTCACTTGGCAGTGACCCGGGGCAAGGAAGATGGATGCCCACCGTCGTCGGTCGCTTCAGGTCGGTTGCGGGTGCCTTGACTCTTCAGCCACGTGGTCCAGGAGGTGTCGACGACGACCAGGAGCTGGATTCGGTGTGTCCCTCGACGTCTGCAGCTGACTGCGGTGTCGGCAACTCGATAGGAGCCAACAAGCCTTGGCAGCAGCAAGTCTCGGGGAGATGAAGAAAAGTCGATGGCGCAGACCAGCAAGGTCTGTGGGACTCACCCAGCGAGGGTAAGTCAGGGCAGGCCTGGAGCAAACAGGAGAGCCCTTTGGTTTCTTTAAGAAGTCTTCTGGGGACCCACAAGCCAGCGGGCAAGGGATCGCAAAGACACCTCGGGCGGAATCACTCAACAGGGGCCCACGGTCACTCGGGACGGTGTAGGCCTCTGATCTTCGGAGGGATTCCTGCTGGAGGTCGGGACCACACGTGGTCCAAAGCACAAGTTCGTAGAACGTTGTGAAGGGGTTGCACTCGACAATAGTGCACGGTACCCAGGGGTCGCGGTTCCTCGTTACTCGTGGGGTCCACTTGCCTCAGCTTCGCTGGGGACTCACGATGGCCTGGGAGAGGTCAGGAAATCCACTTCTTGGGCTGCAGGGACTTCGGACTCCGGCGGGAGCGGCGTAGTTTGCGACCGTCGTTGTCGTTTTTGGTGCCTGCCAAGCAGGGGAGTCACTCCTTGACTCCAAGGGAGATTCTTCTGTCTTCCAAAGGTAGTGGAACGTCGAAGGGCCAGGATTCTTCTGTAGAGCGTCGTCCAGGGGTTATCTGCTTTGCAATGGCAAGGTTCCCCCTCTTATACTAAAAAGAGGGGATGGACTAGCTCTATGACCCCACCTATGGGAGGGTCAAGGGAGGGGGTGGCTACACCCACTTCCCTTTGTCCAGTTTCGCGCCAGAGCAGGGGCAGGTAGCCCCTGAGCTGGTTTGAACTGGCATATGCACAGAGGAGCCTTCTGCTCCCCCAGTGCAGGACTTCAAAGCACTCTAAGAGTGCACCCACCCAGCCCCAATACACTAAACCCTGTCTGGAAGGTGGTTACACCTCCCTGTGACAGGATGCCTATTGTTGGGCTTCCTCCACTGCGAGTTTCGGTCATCAGCAGGAGGGCAGCCCAGTGTCTGTGACTGGTGGCATCCATTTTGTGATGCCAGGGCTCTTTAGGATTCTACCGCGTTTCCACAGCAGGTACATGTCTTATCCCTCTAGAAGGGTGGAATGCTACCCCCGCCGCCAAGATTGGCGGGGGGGTAGTATTCCAAGATGTTTGACACCAAACACGACATGTTTTGATGCAGCCATTCCAAAGTTAGCATTTACCGCGAGGATATAATGCACTTAAATAGTATATGGTTTAACCGCATCCACAAACAGCACCAGAGAATAGACTCTGAGAGCTGCAGAGGGGCCCTGCTCAGGCAGAGGCACCCCCTCACATAGAAGCCAAGCACCCTGCCCTCAGGATTGATAGGGCCTGCCTTAGGGGTGACTGATAGGTTTATATGTGTGTGCAGGAGAGATATAGGAAACCTATATCTCAGTGAGGGGTGCTAGCACCACCTCACCCAGGCTGCAGTAGCAGGCCTGTGGTGTCAGATTTAGACTGCTTCCCAGGGGTGGCATAACATATGCTGCAGCCCCTGGGAGGCCTGTGAAGTACCTATGCCCTTGGCACCTAAGGTACCATATACTAGGGACTCATAAGGCACCACAGTATCCAATCACTAGTGCACCTAGAGTGCACTCCATGTCGTTTAGAGAGAACAGAGAGGCTGGGGCCCTGATTGGCAGGGACCCAGCCAGACTATAGCCAGAAACCAGTGCTAACATCAGAAAAAAAGTGGGGGCAACATAAGAGGCAGATCCTACTCTCCTACACTTGTATATTCAAAATTTGATCCATAAATTTTTCTATTGCTTTTATTAGATTTACCAAAGAGGAACAAGTCGCAAACATATGGATTAAGTCTGCATCGGGGCTATCGCACCGAGGGCACCTAATGTCCTCCCCATTGCGCTATCCTTGCCGGGGTATGGTACAGCCAGAAAATTGTTTTAAAATGCTGAGCCTGCAATCCCGCTGAGCATAAAATACTTTGACCCATTTCTAATGACTCAGAAAAGCAATTTTGACCTATACCGAGTTTATCTGACCACTTTTTCTCGTATTTATCGAGGTAATCCGGTTTGAATGTTTGCAGTTCGGCATAAATCCGCCTAATTGTACAGTTCTCCCCGCTCTTATGGCGTCTATAATTACCGAGCTCTGAAAGCCGCATGGCCCCCCCAATTTCCCTTTAAGAAAACTCCGTAACTGCAGATATTTAAAAAACTGTCTTGTATTAATCCTATACTCCTGCTGGATATCACTAAACAACCTTATACCATCAGGGCCCATCAAATCCCCCAGCACCCGCAGCCCCTTACCCTCCCACTCCAACATAATTGTATCAGAAAAAATATCCGGGAAAGTTGGATTTCTATAAAGCTGTGTATAATGATTAAACCTGCCTAAGCCTATTTTCTTCTTAAATGCAGCCCAGATCCTATATGCAGCCAACAGGGTCTTGAATTTCGTTTTTATAATAACTCGGTTCGATAAATTTCATAAAGCAATTATTCGCATCCTCGCCCAATAAGAGATCGTATACGTCTGGGGTGTCTATAATATCCCCGAGGTCGCCCGCAGTCCTCCCAACCAGAGCCGACATATATTGAAGCGCCGCTGCCCAATAATACATCTTGAAATCAGGAACTGCCCACCCACCTCTCTCCCTTGATAGTGACATATATCTCATAGCCCGCCTGGTTTTCCCATGGGCCCATATAAACCTGTTCACAATGTGCTCGAGCGTGCAGAACCAATGTTTCTCAAACTCTAGCGGTATTGCCCGAAAAAGATAAAGTATTTTGGGAAGAAAAACCATTTTTACCACATTACTGCGGCCGACCAGAGTCATATGAAGATTATTCAATCGATCAAAATCTTTTTAGCTTTCCTTATAATTGGTTCTATATTCTTTTTCACTAACTTTCCCAGATCTGGAGTAATATCAATACCTAGGTAAACGGCAGAGTCAACCACCCTAGAATCTTCTAATTTAGCCCATTTATTTTGGACTATCAATGTCTTCTGCCGATTTAATGCATACCCAGATATTGTTCCAAAATCTTGAGCCACTTCCTCTATTACAGCCAATGCATCTTGGGGATTAGAAGTAGCCACTGCGACATCATCAGCGTAGGCCAAAATCTTGGTCTCCCGCCCATGAAACCGCATTGGGCTAACACCAATAGAAGCATCCAATTTCCTTAACAGGGGGTCAATGTAGAGCGGAAAGAGCAGGGGCGAGCAGGGACAGCCCTGCCTTGTACCGCGGGTAATTATCACCGGTGTCGTATACCCACCATTTACTCTAATCCTAGCCTTTGGAGCTTTATATAGAGCCTGTATGGCCTTAATGTAATTAGTCCCAATCCCGAACCATTTCATCACCTCCCAAAGGTAGTCCCAGGAGACCCTATCGAACGCTTTTCAGCATCCATGAGTATTAAAGCCATAGGGTCCCCTGAGACCTCCGCTGCATCAAATAGAGTTATAACTCTTCGAGTATGTTCTGTAGTCCCCCTTCCAGGAATAAAGCCATGTTGGCATGGGTGGACCATTCTCCCTATTATCTGATTCAAGCGGGTTGCCAATGCCTTTGAATAAATTTTAGTCACTATTCATCAGTGTTATTGGCCTATATGAGCCTGGCTCTCTAGATGGTTTGCCCTTTTTTAAAAACACGATCATATCTGCCCCAACCCATGAGTCAGGGATAGAGTCTCCATGCTGGGCTTGACCGATTATAGCAACCAGTTCCGGTCCAATAGCCTCAAGAAATGTTTTATAGAACTCTAAGGGGATTAGATCTGGTCCCACAGCTTTCCCGACCGGGAGGCACCCTAATGCTCCATATATCTCATCCTGAGTCAGCTCTGTATCTAACGCCTCTCTATCATCAGAATCAATGCTGTGCTTCAAGATTCCCTTTAAGTATTCTTGAATTGATCTCTGTTCCCCTCATTGTTCTTCCCTATATAGATCTTCATAAAACTGACGAAAAACTTCCCGGATGCCTAATGAATCCTCGATTAATTTCCCGCCACTGTCCATAATAGCCCCAATTTCCCCACCAGTTGTTCTCTGCCTGAGTCGTACTGCCAAAGTGTGTCCCACCCTTTCGCTAAATTCGTAGCATTGTTCCCTTTTTACAAGGAATTTTTCGGCAGCCTTACTTGCGACTACCTCCCCATTTCCGCCTTTGCTATTGCCATCCTCAACAGTATATCATCAAGTGGTTTCTTCTCTCGTATCGCAATAGCAAGCTCCTCCTCCACATCCATCAATACCTTACAAGAGGCTTTTATCCGTTGACCCACCCTCTTCTGCCTACCCAAACTATAACTCAGTGTCTCCCCCCTTACCCCAGCTTTAAACGCATCCCAGACGATCCCGGGTCCAGCACTCCCTCTGTTAATCTCCCAAAACCCCTTGATCCATTCATTCATATGGATCACGTATTCTGGGTCTTTTAAGAGACCTCGCTCAAAGGTCCAACCCTTCTCTTGTCTTTGCGCCCCTCTCCAGGTGAGAGTTAGGACCAGGGGATTATGATCAGAGATTATCCGGGGGTGCTTTTCTATCTTACATCTTGATTTTATCGAATGAGACACGAAAAAATAATCTAATCTAGTAGCAATTTTATGAGGCGCTGAAAAAAAATGTACAGCCGGGGTCAGTAGGATTTAGTTGCGCCCAAATGTCTATTAGTGTATTGTTTTGAACCAAATTAGTAAGTGCCCGATAAATTCTTTTCTTTCTACCCGAATAGCTACTTCCCCCTCCTCCCCAAAGACCCCCCAAGCCATTGATGTTAAAATCCCCACAAAAAAATAACTGGGGAGGGCCAAGTTGCTAATTCAACATCCAAAAATTCTAGAACCTCGGGATCATCCCCAGTGGAGCCATAGATAGAGCATAGTGTAAACATTTCCTCTTGCCACTTACATTCAACCAACACCCAGCGGCCCCATTTATCAGCTATTCTCCTTTTAATAACAACATCATTTCGACGAGATAGGATGGCAACCCCTCTTGTCCTCGTACCCTGTTTAGTGTTAATAATTAATTTAAAGCCCAGCTGTTCCAAAAGATTAGCCCGACTATCCTCTATATGGGTTTCTTGGACGCATAACATGTCTACCCGCATAGTTTTAAAAATCACTGCCGCTCTTTGTCGCTTGGTCAAATCATTAAGGCCACATATATTAAAAGAAGCTATCCGAAGACTCATTGCTTAATATTAATCATCATGCCCTGCATATCCATACATATTCATATCTTTTGCCCTCTAACTTTAGTCCTTTGATTTCCGTTCTTCGAGCCCTCAATTTTAATTGCACCTGTATTATTTTCTTGTAATCCCTACATTGAACCTCAAGTAATATATTTTGCTGTGCAGTACCATCACCTCCCTCCCTAGCTGCCCCCCACCCCCACCCCCCATACCCCACACAGGCAATAGGTCAAGCATGACCTATGCGTGGCCGCTGTAACTCCCAACTCGAGCCGCTGCCAGCTCCCCTCCCGAACAGCCAAACTCCCAATACACTCTAATAAACACCCCCAGTGCCTCGCATATGCTTTATAATCCTAAAAAAAAAAAATCCCTAAAAAGATTAAAAAAAAATAGAAGAATTACACCATAAGAGGAGAGGGGAAAAAGAAAAAAAAAATTATACATCTATACATTTTAAGGAGATAGGAAGGCTCAACCCCTTAATTAAACTAATAAAGAGGCCAACAAAACATCCCTTCTAGTAAAGGTAGAGATAAAAATAACATCCATACAGCACAAAAGAGCATAGAGGCCAGTTCCTACATGTAGCCTCTATTTAAATCCTTCCACAGAGAGCTAAATTACACCCCCCCCCCCACTGCCCCCTTAGTTCCCTTCAACTCAGACAAAAACTCCTGTGCCTTAATCTCGGAAAAAAACATGTGCACCCTCCCTTTAATGATGACCTTGAGCCGAGCGGGGAATAACAAATAGGCTTCACACCCAACCCCCTGAAAAGGGGTTATCAACTGTCGGAGCCGCCATCTCCTCTCAACAGTCGCATGGCACAAATCTGGCCGAGCAAAAAATATATGGTCCTCATATGTTCTTTTTGCTTCTGGACGTGCTCTATCCAGAATTGCCTGCCGAAGAAGAAAATTGCCAATATACACAAGAATGGCTCTCGGGTGCTCCCCCTGTCTCCCATCATTGTTTTTCTTTTGATTGAAGGGAAAGCGATGCGCTCTCTGAACCTTGATATCCCAATTCCACTGGGCCAGGTCTGGAAATGCTCCCTTCAAGAGTTTAACTACGAAAGACATAATGTTCTCGCCTTCTGTTTTTCCGCGATGCCCAGCAGTCTCACATTATTCCTACGCTGGCGGTTCTCGAAATCCTCGAGTTTCCACAACACATCATCGGACTGTCTCTCTTGGAGCTTCCTAAAAGTCTGTATTTTAACCATTTCATCTTCCAAAGTGGCAGTTCTTTCTTCAGCATGTGTGACCCCATCTGCCATATCGGAGCACATCTTATTAACTTTTCTAATTGACCCCTGCAATTTCTTGTTTGCTTGGTGTGCCCTCCGACTTTCTGCTCTTGCCTCCCCCTGCATCTGTTTTAAGGTAGAATACACTAAATCTAGTGAAGGCGAGGCAGGGAGAGCAGAAGGAAGCTCCAAGTGTCCCGAGTGCACCGTCTTCTCCGGTATAACCAATTCCCCTTCCTCCGTATAAACTTGGGTTGTTGCAGAGTAGTCCCATTTAAGTTTCCTTACAGTATCTTTCTTTGGGGGCTGATACTAGATTTCGACTTAGATCTCCGTTTCTGGGATACAATCCTCACACGCTGGGTCTTTTGAGTATTTATAGAACCCCAACGGAATCATCAGATTCAGTCTCAGAACCTAAGGATGTATTCACATCAGCTTATATCTGAGATATCTGTGTCTTCGTTCACAGAGTAAAATTTATCCCCCTCTGGAGACCGTGAGGCAATTAAGCTTGAGCCTACACCCCCTTTTTCCCCTCTAGCCGCACTCTGAGCAAGTTCACCAGCTTCACCAATTTCGAGCAGATTTTTTTTTGGAGGGCAAGATGGCCGCTGACTGACCTATGCGGGAGCCGCTGTTTTTGCTCTCTCCTCTGAACAGCCTGTTGGAATAACTTAAGTGGGTAAAAACCCTCAGGGCATGCCATTCAGCACCTACCTGGTAGAGCAGCTGCTTATTTGGCTGCGGGGACGTGGATTGAGCCGGTGGGCGAAGACACACTCGTCGGATGCTGAAAAGTTGCGAGACTCGGGGTGCCCATTTTGCGGGGGGCTGATGGCGCCGAAAACAACCAGGTCCGCTAAAGACGGGGGCGTAAAAGATCTGCCGAAGGAGACTGGCGTGGCGGCGAAGGGATTAGGACAAACCCGCCGAGGTGCACCAGCTAAGAAAACAGAGACCGAGGAAATACTGCAAACACGGGAAAGGCTCGGGAAGGCGGAGCGGATGGACGGATCGGGCGGCGCACACTGTGTGACGAGAACGGGATGCGTCAGCCCACAGTTGCAGAGGCTTTTGCGGCTACGACGGCGGCGGCTGGTAATAGCAACTACTCACGTTTGGAAGATCTCAGGGTGCGTGAGGTAATCCCCCCAGGCTTTGACTCTACTGAGGAGGCTGTTCAACGGCCCGGTTCAGTGCGTGAGATACCGGAGGAGGAGGGGGGATCGGTCCGACTCCATCGTGGGACCGTCTGTGCAATTGGTACAAACATTGCAGGTACTACCAACATTACAGAGCATGTTATTAGATAATCAAAGCAATTCGGTGGGGGGTGTGGGTGTATCTCCTAACATGGAAGTGGTAGTAATAGCGCATCCGACCGGCATCGATTCAGACGGGAGCGGGACTGGTTCTACGGCCCCGGCTAGGGCAGAGAAAAATATTGTTCTTTTTGAAATGTATATTGACTTATTAACACTGTAGTAGTGCTCATCTCAAAATTAGATAGACTGGGCAACCATGTGGTGGACTGTCACTAGCGCCGGTGCTGACAATTAAGTGCTGATGCAGAGCACCGGAAACCACTGGTTAAAATTAAGCACTGCAGTTGCACTGAGGATGGCGCACAGATGGCCATGATATAGAAGGGCTATGTACTTGGCTCGCACTGAAGATGGTTCAAGCCAGTGCTTAATTTGTAAAATATTAAGTGCCAGGGCTCTGACCAGGAGGCCACTGCAGCTTGCACCACCCATCACCCTTGTCATTGCTGCCAAAACAACTTCTAACCATCTCTCTCGATGTAAATGCGACAGTTCAGATTATTCCAGGTCCCCAAAGCTAAAGGAATGGCTGGGGAGGCAGGTATTAGCAATTTTAATTATATATTGTATATTGAATTATAATTGTATAATTGTATATTGTAGTCCTAAACTACTGTTGTTGTGCTCATCTCTAAATTAGATGAACAGCGCCACCATGTGGTGGACTGTTCTAAGTATGGTGTTGACAATTAGGTGCTGGTGCCGAGCACCGGAAAGCCCCGGCTCAAATTAAGCACTAAGGTGTACATTGTTGGGAAATCATTTGCCATAATAATAATTATAACAATGGAAATAATATCAATAGTAATTAATAGAACACATCCCATAACCGAATGTCTCTTGGTGTTTACATAAGGAGTGCTATTGCTACATAAGCCACTGACCTTCATTTTATCAGTCTCAGAAGGATGAATGTTGGAATCAATCTTGTAAGGATGAATGTTGGAGAAGGGCCAGTGAGAGTTGAAGAGGTACGATGTCACCCATTTTTCAGGGTTAAAACAGACTTAAGATATTCAATATGCATGGAAACTAAGCAGGTGCAATGAAGATACTAACTCACCACCTTACCATCTTTCAGAGCATCTATATTCAAAAGTGAAACAAAGTTAAGAGCTGTGTTCATTCTCACAAATCACGACCACAATAGGAGCATGTTGAAGTCTGTTAATAGCAAAAACAGAAAGCAAGAGGTGCTCTAGGAGTTTGTTAACTTTTTGAAGTTCCCGCTCTCTGCCCTTCACCAAGTGACTTAAGAGGCTGCGAAGGGTCTTAATGTGCAACAAGGGGTGAAACGTGTGATCTCATCAGGGAGTCACTGGCGCGTGATATCACATTCACTACTCCTTGACAAATTGGTAAATAGGCACCCATGAAGGTAGGTACCCAGATACACGTGGCAAGTGTAGGGATTGGAGAACACCCCACATAACTTGCAATAAGGTATTGCTTTGTTTTTTTTGGTTCGTGTATAGGCCACACTAACATACCCGATCAATATTTTAGGTTTTTGAAGAAACTTCACTTAAATACATTTGAACTTCTTTAGCTCATTAAACACACACTTCGTTGTTCACCCTGCAATGATATTAAAAAAAAAAACAAAAAATGTTACTCCCCCTTTCCGTTCCTTTTCTCGCACTCGGTTGCTCTTCAGCCGTTTCTGATTCTCATACCCCCCTTACTTCATATTAGATTTTAAAATATACATAACATGAAAAAACAAATAAAAACTCCTAGTCTTGTGACTCGCAGACCAGCAAACTCACCTCTCCCTCCTCTGTTTGCTTTTGCAATGAGACTAAAATAACCTCTCCCGCAGAGTCCCAGCCCCCTCAGCTGAGATACAATAACAAGCATATTGGGTTTGAGGAATGTGGATGAGAGATGGTCCCAAAGCGCTGAAATAAGGACAAATATATTCTGTCGTAGTTAATCTGCCGATTCCCAGAATTGAATAATAGCCTGTACTCAAATGTATGGCCCTTATGTATCAACGCATTTCTACAAAGACACAGATTGGATAAAATCCTTTGATACCGGCCCTAAATTCTCTCAGCTCTACAGGTTAGAAAAGAGAGAAGACATCACTTGATTTATTAATTCACACAAATCAATCTCGGGTTTGGCTCCAATTTAGACTCAGACATTCAGTGCTGCAGAGGGATATGGGGTGTCTGCTGCTCTTGCAAGGAAATCCACCCTCCCACAACAAAGGTTACACCTTCTCAGTTGGTTTTAATATACAACTCTAATGGTTGCAGAAGGGTCGCCAACACTTGATCACCGAAGTAAAAGCGTGTGGTTACAACTCCAGCTTGATATTCCAGATTCTCAATCTTTACCCTGAGATTATCGAACAGATAATCGTGTCTGCCCGACACCATCGTCAACTCTTCCTCACACGCTATCCTCATTTGTCTGGGTTATCAACAAATGCACCTAATATTTTATGCCAATACCTGCTTCATCTAGACTTACTATTCATGTTGCTCTTTCTAGGCCTACACACATTGAACAACTAAAACAATCTATTATACCTATGCTGTCCTTTCGGAATTCTCAAGTGTAAACTGGCACAAACTAGAATCTCACTCCCTTCCACTGCCGATCCCGATACACTGCTCTCCACAGTGAAAAAAACCCTTAAGACTCCAGTAGACACCAATGTTCCTTTGCTCTTGATTCGACCTGAACCCGTTGTACCTTGGTACAAAGAAGAACTCGACGCTAGCGAAAGAAGCATCCGTAAATTTGAAAATTCTTGGCGAAAATGTCAATTCTCAGAGACCCTCACGATCCTCAAAACGGCACATAACACTTACAAAAAACATTGCAGCTATCCAACGCTAACCTCATAGAAAATATCAAGTTTAACAACAAAAGCAATGAGTTATTGAAAGCGGTCACTCTTTCAACTTCGTTCCACAAATATATGTTCCATCCAGAGTACAAAAATCAAGGGATATCAATGACTTATTCTATTAACAAAATTGACATGATCACACTTCACATAGACAAATCCACGTCTCCTACACACTACTGAACACACAATCCCTGGCTACCATTCTTAAAGTCTCTAAAACCAACGTCTTATGAGGATGCTCTCATTCCATCAAATGTCCTTAAATTCAGTGCCTCATGCGGTCCTTTCTCCTACATTAAATATCACCAACACCTCTTTGCTCACAGGTATTTTCCGATCATACTTGAGTTTGGTGAAATCTGCCCCCAGCTTAACAACCCAAACTCGACTTAAACAAGCTCTGCAATTATTACCCGATCACAGGCCTTCCTTTCTAAAAAAAACTTCCTGAGCAACTAGTAGCGAAGCAGCTTCGACCGCACACCTCTGACACTTTAAATCAGTTCTCCTCATACCCAAGAGAAAACAATGTGCACAGATGGAATCGTCTGGATCTCCGCGGAGTTTCACTGTTTTCTAGCCAAGGTCTTGTGATGTTTAAATAGAGCTGCTGGGAGAACTCCCAAGCCACCAATATATTATTATCCAGCAACAAACTCGCAACACCCAATTAGATCTTAAGATGTCATTAGCTAAAGACATCAATATCCACAAATGCTCATTCAACACAGGATGCCTTCAATACATCTTAAACTCAACTCAAGACTGAGAAAGTACTCATAAATGGTGGTATCACTGAACCTTTCAATTCAGGATTGGCTCAATAAAATGGGTCTAGATAGCTTCTGTCCCTGCCTTGTACCCACCATTAAATCCCTAGGCTTTCTCTCTTCCAGTCATCGGTCATATCAAGATGATAATGAACAGCTTGATTCTCACTTTCTTTACTGTGCAAAATTGAGCCACTCTTCCATGCCACGAATTACAGTGGCTTACAAACAATGCACACATCAGGCTTTTTTGGCATATGGACCAAGATTCTAGGATGTTGCCCTCTGAATCTTTGCTTTTTCACTCACCTGCACAATTCAAAATAGAACTCAAAACCCACCTCTACAAACATCTTACTACCTTCCTAGGTCGAAACCTTTCTCTCAAAGTATTCCCTTTAGATTCCTATGTTTCTCTCATGCATTTTGCTTGCATTTCTAACCTACCTTTGTAAACATACTTCCATATCTGCCATCTGCGAGTTATGAGAGATATATTGCTGTGCAGAGTACTCCTTTACTCTACGAGGATAGCTCTGCGCTTCTTAAATACTCCCAATAATATAGTAGTAAATGCAACTGAGAGATTATTTGAGAGCAGGCCTTACATATTTATAGTATGCTGCTTATATTGACAGGTGTAGGCGCAAGCAGATGAACTGATTTGTACAGAATCATGCATATTTTTGGGCAAACCCCAAAGCCAGGATTAGAAATATGAAGTACCATAAAGGGCGTATTTGTACAGCATACATTCACCTTTCTGGAAGTTTTTGGGAGCTATTGACAGATAACGGATGTTTATTAATACCCTACTCAATGGTAGACATTTTATCAACTTTGGAAGATTCAGGGTCTGCATGGATCTGATGGGATTCGACCCTGTCAATATGGGGTGAAACACAGATCCCTGGAGCAGATAACTTAGAGATCAGTCCACTATGGTACTGCAAGGTCAAGAACATCGCCAGCACTGGTGCTCAAAGATTCTGGGGTTACTACACTCGCATATAGACCCGCCACACAACTCCATGATCTTTTACTTTGAGTTCACCTTCCTTTCCAAGCCAGCAACCTGGTCTTTGCTTGCTTCTCCCAACGAGGTTGGGGTCCGCGCATAAGAGCATATGTGGCAGTCAGCATCAGTGCCTGTATATCTAAAACTATCACTGTGAACCCCCAAGAGCACAAGGAACAACTGCCCAGAGCACCCCAACAACATACCACAACAAAGGGCACTGATTCTGCAACTTGACTGACTTCACCCCCACACCTTATTCCCAGAAACATCACAAACCTAGCCACTAAACAAAATACTAGCTTATTAAACACAACTTTCTTATGGGAGACATTCAAAGGGTTGCCTGGGCGGGGGAACCCAGAACAAGCGTGAGGAGGTCAAAGAAAAGTTTTCTGTGGGAACTGCTGATCTTCGAGTACATTTGCTTTACATGTGCCTGGCCATTCGGCAGAGATGCCTGCTATGTTCTCATCAGTGTAACTTTACATGTTCCTACTGTTAGCACGTATTGCTAAGAGTAAGAACTACTATGTCTTCACCTCACTTGAGAGCATGTCCATTCACACTGCTGAGACCCTGGTCAGCGATGGAAGCCTTGGACCCCTGGATTATCGAAATACCTCATAGGCCGTACTAACGTGCAGCTCAGAAATGCCAATAATATAATTTATAAGGAATATGGTAAAGACGTGTTCGATATTTTGTGGGTGCATGCAGCTCTTCCCCACTGCAAGTCAAAACACAGGTCGTTCGAAAAGCTCTGTGAATCTGCCTCTTCTGTTCATAGCTCTCATCTGACTCCCATGGCTGCATGCTTTATAAGTAAGGCTCCCTGTTTTCCGTTTTTACTGATTTTTACAGATATAGACAATTTTTTTCTGTATTTATTTTTAAATGTGGATAAAAACGGAAATTGGGTTGCTTTTTGAGCGATTCTAAATACCCTCTGCCAGGCCAATAGCTGTGTGGATTGATAGGTAAGGAGTTAAAAAGAAAGACATTTTAGTAAAGAATCTTAAACAGCAGTAGATATGTGCAAGGTTGATAATGAAATTTGCATATTTTGTCATGCAAGGTGCGTTTGATTTATCTTCTGTGGGTGTTCATATCACTGAAACCTGGCAGGCATTCAAGTATGCGTGCATATTTATCAGTTAAATAAATGTGGAAATATCCCAGATTTGCCTTCATTTTTTTCACAAAACCCAAAATAAATATGGATAAATACAGATAAAATTAGCAAAAAAATAAATATGGATAAATACAGACGGAAATGTCCCAAAAATAAATACCATAAAACCGGGAGCCCTATTTATAAGCTGTATAAACAATGAGGGAACGTCAAGCCTCAAAGTTCCAACGCTCGTGCTACATCATCACGTCAGACGTGAACGCCATGCCTGTTTCTAGGAATGGAAAGAAGAGAGCAGCCAGAAGAACAGGAAAGCAGCTTAGCAGTTTATTATTAACCTATTTGTACTACACTCTGCCAAGATATCCACCTTCATACCACGGAGGTTCTTCGAGGTAACCTTGACCATAAAAATACGCAACGGTTTCAAAAGGGCAAATTGATACAGAGACGTTTAATGCTGTAATCCAGTAAATGCTCCTATGGAAGGGTACATGTATTCCGTGCTGCAAGGCCCTGCCCAGTATGTATGGTTTTGATATTTTCCTTTGCTATGTTTTTTTTTCTGTTTCCCCAATATGCAGGGCCACTGGAATTATGCATCAGTGGAGGACCAAATTATGTGGCAGGGTTGACTAAATTATGCGGCAAAACTTTGTAAATACATATTCGATGTTCTGTGGAAGATCTACAATAGCTAATCACCACAGTAATCTAGCCTATAATAGAGGGTGAGGAGGTATAACTAGCAGAATAGGGAGGGACGAGGAATCAACATGAAGAGTAAGGGAGTGGGGTAAAGTTGAAGAGCGAAAGCAGCAAAAAGGGGAATAGAGCGAGAAAACACATGGAGTGTTTTATGACAAGGAATAAATAGAAGCAAGATCAGCTGTGGAAGGATACAAGTCAACTAATAAGAACTCAGACGGTAATGCTCCTGGTTTGGACATGTAAATGAAGAGGGAGAAAAGCATCAAATCTGATACAGGGAAGGGAGATGGACAACAAAGCCATTCAGTCACAAGCAAGGGTCTGTGACTGCAAGCCCAGGTTATGCATATTGGAAACAATAGGCCTCGTCTGTAGCCGAGAGCTAAATAAATAAATACACAGCTAATTTACTTTCCTGCTCTATTTATGGGTTGTACAAATGTTTTCTTTATTTTCACAGTAGAGAATCCACACTTTTAGTTGTTGTAGTGGAACCTTACCACCCCTATTTTGAAAATATTGGATTGGTTTTTCAAGATTTTGTCCAGAAACAGCGAATTACACTCAGTTCCACATTTCAAGAGTCCGTCCACTGGTAGCAGGTGTCAGTGGGAGTGTTTCATGTTGATCCCGTTTTATGGAATTTGGGGCCAGATGTACAAAACCATTTTGCTGTTGCAAACTCTGCAATTCACAAAATTTCAGTTTTTTTTGTATATTCCTTTTGCAATTCAAAAAGGCCTTTCCAAACTGCGTGAAAGGGGCGCTCCTCCCATTTGCAATAAATGCATCAATGGGTTGCGACCACAATTGCGACTGCAAACCACTGAAAACTTACCAAAACGTCAATGCACATGGTAAATCAATTCCAAAGGGCAAGTAGATGAAAAGCTTGCTTTTTGGGTATTGTGTTGGGCAGCCTTAGGGGGGGAGTAGGCAGTGGTCAAAGTGACCAATGCCTGCTACCCCCGATGTTTTCCCAAAAGGCAATCTTTTGTTTTTTTAAAGCAAAACTTTAGCTTGCCTTGCCTTTGTTCCCTAAGCAGGTCATTTGTTTCACCGTTGGCAGTAGGACAGTGCAGAAGCACTTTTCTGCAAACCATCTGCTGACTTGTTCCCTCTGCTTTTTCTTTCCCCAAGCCTGTTAACTTTGCGATGTATAATGCTGCAGAGTTCTGGCCAGTGCTTAATTTGTAAAAAATTATGAGCCAGGGCCCTCATCAGGAGGCCACTGCAGCCTACACCACCCATTGCCCCTGCTAGCACTACCATGACAGTACCAAACTAGCTACTAACTATCGCACTCCTACAAGTGTGACAGTTCATACTATTCCAAGCCCCAAAGGTATAAGATTAGCAAGGGTGGCAGGTAACAGTAATTTATAATGCATATTGAAGTAGTAAACAACTGTTGTTGTGCTCACTCTAAATCAGATAAACAGCCCACCATGTGGCAGACTGTTATAAGCGCCGGTGCTGCCAATTAAGTGCTGGTGTTGAGCACCGGAAACCACCGGCTCAAATTAAGCACTGGGTCTGGCTCATGTGGCAAGGCATTTTGTTCTTCACATCTCTGCTCCTCATTTGAGAGGCATGCAGAACCTCTCTATTAAGCAAGTACATCTGTCTCTTCCTTGCTACATTCTCTTGCTTCTCCATGTCAACCTGCATGGATGAGGATTCGCGGAAATGCCAGGGTAGCGGAGGAGACATCACTCTCCCTTACACTCCCAACACCCCAAGGTCTGCCCCACCCCCAGCTCTGCTACTATCTCCTTCTTCGTGCCATTTGATTAGGAAATGTACATGGTGTGAAAACAGCAGAAAGCAAACAAAGTTCCTCCACCCAGTTTACATTTTATGTATTCATCCCCTGTTCTCTGCATGACCCCCCCCCCGAAGTGGGGGGGTCGCAACAGGAGTGCCAGGGAGAACACTAGGAAAGCTTGAGGTAGGAACTGGTCGGAGCCCGACTAGGAACCAAAAGCAGCCCTGGCAAATTTTGTCAGACCAGCCACTGTACAGGGCATAGCAAGGACAGCAAACAAGCCTGACCACTACAAAGGGTTTTTTCTTGGGGGTGGGGGGGGGTCTCCCACCAAGACAATGTGGGGAAAATGGTGCATCCTACAACATATTTGTCATTATATATTCAATTGTATTAGCTTTCAAAGCATAGTAAATAATAACCTTACTGTGCACCAGGATATGACAGTCTTTGTTGGGGCTCTTCAATGATTCCCTCACTATCACCCTCCAACAGTGCCTCTCATCTCTCCGTAGCCCCTCTCTCATATGTATTTTATTTATTTTATAGCACCTCTCATAACAGAGTAGGGTGTCAGAGCACTTTACATCACACACACATATAGAGACAATGATTAATATGTGTGTAAATCAGTGTATAGAAAATGTTTAATAGGGCAAAGGGGACTACAAGGTGTAGGATTCACGTCATCCGTACTGGCTGGCATTTTTGGAGTGCCCTTGGTCTGGGGAAGCACAAACTCAGGATTCAGAACTTAACACAGTGGTTAGGGTTGACTTAAATAATAAAGTTCTTTTTCTACCCAAACAAACCTTTTTAGCAACATCAGGATAAAGAAAGACTGGGGGGTGGGCACAAAAAACACAAACACTTCTAATGTGTACCATGCAACTTGCATGCAGCTCTTTGATGGCAGTTCATAGCTCACAGTGCTAGATTACGATTGTAACTTATGAACTGCACAGTAACAAAAGATCTGTGGCAAAAGCAGTAACCTACTGAGTTATGCACATCAAGTACTGTTCTTTGACATGCATGGTACACGTTATTTGCAGCAGACATATTAACCCTCTGTGCTACCTTAGATGAGCCAAAACTGCAAATAGACAAAACTCCAGTTTCTCTCCAGCAGGTACATTAATCACCAGAGTTATCTTGACACTTATTATTGCCTGAAAACTGAAGAATATAAAAAGGAACTATGCAGTGCTTTTAAAACTGCTGCACTGCACAGAACCGGCCGCACTAAAAAAAACTGCTGCCGCCCCTCCCCCTTCCGGCCTTGGAACTGGTACTCCTCGGCTATCCATTTAAGATGCCCATGTCTGTAAGATCATGCTCGCTCTCGATCCCCAAGGCTCTGCTGGTCACCCCTTGCCCACCGAGGTCCCAACAGATGCCCCATTTTGGCGTGCACAAACTCAAAGCCTACAACCTTTGTTTCCTCTCAGCCGAGTACAGTTCGACTGGCAAACTGTGCATTGGACCAACACTCGATGTAGCGCTTTCTCCAGAAATTGGAGGATTTTCTGTTCCTGCTCAACTCTATACCAGGTATTATTTGTGATATGAAACTACAAACAGCACTACCCATTAACTGCACTATGTTGGTTTTCTTCATGTTTTAAACACATTTACAGCTGTGCCCTTGACATCTGAATGGAACCAGAAATGTTTGAACAGATCAAATAAAATGGAAAAACTTTTAAATACTGTAAGAGTCAAGTCAGTCATTTCTCTGAAACGAGACGAGATCCCTGTAATCCGGATGTCCAGGAACATCCATCGCTCAGAAGCGACTAATTATTGTTAGTTAAACAGGATTAATTTCACGGTGTGAGCTTCAAGTCCACTGAGTGGAGAGTCAGACCTGCATTGGTTACAATGATTAGGGAGCTATGCAGACCTTGGTAGGTTTTGGAGGAGGAACACAACCCATGAAGCTTTTGAGGAGATGCCTCAGCTTAGACTAAGGGTATGTGCTGCAAATGTTGCATCATGTTTTGTCTGCAGACCCAAGCAGAACTAGAAAACCCGACTTTAGTCTCCATTTCATGAGACATTTTTGGCCTTATTTTTGCTTCTTACTCTGCTTTTAACTTCCTTAATTTCCTTGTACGTGAATCGCACAGATTTATTTGGGTAATCTATGAAAAAACAAATTCTCCAGAATACTGTCAAAGATTGTGGACCAGAGTGATAGACATTGTATTGTTAGAAACCTTGTCTGTATGAAGGGGCAGATGAAACTCTAAAAAAAAAAAAACAAGCATTGGCATAGCCAATAGGTCTCGCCTTAGGGACCCTGTATGTGTTTAGCCATGCAGCACATTATCCATTACATTACATTAGCTCCTCGCTAAAGCGTAGATATACTGGTGTTCAAAGATGGCCGGCTTTACCATACACACCAAGGGATGTGCAAACCAACATCACTGTTGTTTCATGAGGCTGTGCTCCGGGCTCAGTGAAGTACCGGCCTTAGGTGTGCAAGATCCTAGAGCACTGAAGAGGCGTGCCAGACCCCATCATGGAAACTCAGGATTGAATGTGGTAGTGGTGGTTCCAGGTTGGCCTGCCAAGCGTGGACACCATGCTGGCTGCGGGCAGGGGCTAGCGGGCTGTGCTACA
Organism: Calotriton arnoldi; assembly: GCA_963921515.1. Lineage (NCBI taxonomy): Eukaryota > Metazoa > Chordata > Amphibia > Caudata > Salamandridae > Calotriton > Calotriton arnoldi. Next base: position 566,677 of record CAWUFW010011972.1, read on the forward strand.
GTGCACGAAAAGAGCAGCGAGTGGACCTTGGCGGCGGGTGTGTTGTGTGTGAGAGCACAGCACCAAGCACATTTGGAACTTTATTTAAGCAGCATTACACCCCGCCGGCAACTGAATGATTTTTATGCCTCACTCCAGGGCTAGGCACACTTACTTTGCAGCGAGGGCTGGTGGCCGGGAAGAGCAGCTGCAATTTAACACGGCCTGGCTCGCCTCTCTCCATTTCTTGTGGCTGGCCGCCGGGTATGAGGCTCCACTCACTCAGCTCAGCACAGTCAGGGGTTACCGGTGCTCTGGGCAGGCAGCGGAGCTGTGAACGAACCACCACGCCTACTCTCAGCATTTCCAGCGCAACCCCATAAAAAGTATTCATAAAAAAACACAGATGCTGACTTTCAGTAAACAAGCTCGTGGGGGCGTGGCAAATAAAGCGGCCATTTGCGTTTCTTGTCTGAACATGCCGCCCAAAGTAAACAAAACACAAACACTGCTCCTAAAGCAAATTAAAACAAGCACACAGTAAGAAAAAATAAAAAAGTTTCAACATCAGTAATTATAACAACCTAAATTTTCTCTCTTTAAAAGACACGCAGCTGTGCCGTTAAATACAATAAAAACAATAAGTTCCTGGCATGTTCCTCCACACGTTTTCCGTAGAGACAGACCTGGCCGACTCTCTCTGCATAAATAATGTAATCTAAAACGCTGGACATGTGGCGGTCACACTGTAAATCAACTAACCGCTGCTTGTTTCAGGAAAGCATCCCTTCGCCGAAGCCATTTAGGCCCGGACACCAAAAGTGCCACGAAGGCGCAACAGGGACCGAAGAGCGCTGTGAGATCAGATTACGAGTATACAGTCTGTCAGGCACGCCTGGCAGGGCACATCAAACGACAAGCAAAAACAAAAGTGCGGCGCGTTGCATGTAACCTGACCCACCAGGAATGCAGCTGCCACCCTGCGCGCCGCTGCTCGCTCCCGAGAGCAAAACGCCGTGGGAGTGACACATTGGAAAGGAGGTGGGACATGCACCCGCCTTTGGCCATTTGCGTGCTTTCATTATTGAAAGCCACACGCAAAGGCCAATCCAATGTGTGGGAGGAGTCAGACCCACACGGAGAAGTTTGGAGTGCTCACAAGAAGCCTCCCATAGGGCAGCGCATTCGCGCTGCGCTAGGCTCGACGTAAAAAACAGCCATTACTCCCCTCAAAACCAGAGCAGTACATTTAACAGGTCATTGGATTTTCCAACTCAGGACTGATGTACAACCAGAACAAAGTGAAGATTTAGCATGGGGCTTGTGGATGAACGAAGCTAATGTGGCCAAGTCACATACTCTCCATGTAAACATGCACAAAATACAATTTCATAGCAAGCAGGGTGAAATTTAGAATATATATACAGAAATGTAATGTCCTAAATAGAAAAATATTGTCCTAGTGTGTGTGTGTGTGTGTGTATAATTCAAATGAGAGATATTTTTTAAAATAATGTGAGACAATATAATGAAAAGGATATTCTGGTATCACAACTAACGTCCACTTACTGAAGTGGGCCCGGTCATCTCGTGCACTTTCCACAAGTGAGCATCATTCATTCTCACATCCAGACCACGTTGATCCACCAACCTGGTCCAAAGTGGATCTGCGGTGGTCTCTCTCATCAGTGGAGCGTAAAGACTAATACAATTTTATGGCAGCTGCCTGCTGGCAGCTGTAACGCAATTGTTTAGAGATATCCAAGTCAGGAAATGAATCCCCCTTTTATTAACTTGTGCTCAGTTAAGAACATGTATGTTCAACGTAAGCCTGAGAAGGACAAATTATTGGCAGATTTTTAGGTATCGATGTAAGATATATTTAAATAAAATTGTGAATAGTCAGTGGTTATCTTCAGGATCTGGTGTAGATCCAGCCCTGGAGGGGCACTAGTGATTTAGAACAAGGAATGGCATCTCTTGCAACAATAGGTGTCATTGGGATTCTGTAAAAGAGGTCACTTATTTAAAACTTTCCTTTAAATCAGTATCTGACCACTGGCAGAGTCTTTCTATAGATCTATATTCCAGGATGAAAACTCCTAGGTAGAAAAGGGAGTCTACAGAACTCTCATTTTTGTTTGGTGCTTTTTTAATTACCAGTGAATGACGTTAAGCCATTTATCATGAGCTTGCAAACCTGTGCCTCCACTCCCATGTCTTCAATGTCATTCATACTTTTGACCATTGTGAAGGAAGTGTCATGCAGCATCACATGGGCAACAACTGGAACACAGAAGTGAGTGGAAAAGGGCAGGAAGGTGTCAAGATGGAGTACAATGGCATACCTTTGGTGTGAGGGTTGACATTTTTGTGCTCTTCCCAGGATATTGCTCCTGGGAAATCCTCTTCTAAACTACCATGAATGTCATCCTATGACATCAGAATGCAAGAACAAAAAATGGACATGTACCACATCAAATTGTAAAATGGTGTTGTAATGCACTTCCGCCATGGTACTTGTCTAAATGTCTACTTGTACTACCTATCCATCAATATCAGCAACATTATATAACACATTAGTCGCTCATTTTGTAATAGGTTGTCCATATTTTCTGCCAATCGAGCTATGTGTTGCGTTTGTGCTTCTGACGGACATGACATTTCTAGTACAAATGTCCTACTTACCACAAATAAAGAAGTTACAAAAACAAAATCACACAATCATTCTTTTTATAAGTATGCAAACTATGCACAGAAGCAATAACTTACTGTGTACTGTAAACTGGTTTCGGCAGCACAATCAAGTTAGGACCTTTGATATGAACAAAAGCACGGTTACTAGTTTACTGAGCAGACCAGCATGTCTTTGCAGGGCCGGCCTGGGCGTAGCGGGCATCGGACGTTTCCCCGTGAGGCTGGAAGGATGGGGGCAGCGGGTTTTGTTACTGGGGGACGGTTTTTGCAGCGGTGCTGCAATATCAGCCCCCAGTAACAAAAGCAGCAGTGCTTCACATTTGCAGCCCCCCTCACCACCAACCCTCCCCAGGGGATGGTCCAACAAAATTGACAGGGCTGCTTTGGGTTCCCACTTTGGCCCTGGGTGTTTGCAAATGACTTTTACCGGTTTAATAAAGAATGCCGTCAGATGCCACGGCCAGGCTAACTGTGGACATACAGTGCAGAGAGCTTTCCACTGTGAACCACCATTCAGAGCAAGCCTAAAACTTACCTACCCACTCACAATACAACACAAACCAAATCTCCCTCTACAACAGTCTTAAGAGGCAGTAAGAGTGAACTACACCACAACACAGACACGCTTCAATGGGACAATAGCATTTCTGTGCCTAGATATTAGGCGTGTGCTGCTCTACACAGTCACCTGCATGTTATGTTATGTTAATAACTTTTATAAAGCGCAGCGATTACCCATGGGTGTCCTGGCGCTAGCAAATGAATCCTGAGAGCAGAAGACAAGGAGGAAGGAATTATTCAGAAAAGAGCCAGGTCTTTAGGCCCTTCCTAAAATTTAGGAGATCCGTGGCATCTCTGAGGCAAAAAGGAAGGGCATTCCAGGCCTTCGCCGCGCTAACAGCGAAGCTTCTGCCCCCCCACAAAGCAGTCCTTCTGAGTGGAACCGAAACCAGCTTGGCACCTGTCGAGCGGAGTGCTCTGTTCGGAGTGTACCAATGGAACAGCTGGTTCAGATAGTCTGGGCCTTTGCCGTGAAGGGCTTTGAAGACCATGCAAAGGGATTTAAAGCGCACTCGACTCCGTATTGGGAGCCAGTGAAGATTCCTTAATCCATTGGAGATGGATGAGAATTTGGGTGTACCCGTCAGAAGTCTTTCTGCTGCATTTTGCAGCAGCTGTAGTTTGTTTAGACGTTTCTGTTGGATATTCAAATACAAGCTATTACAATAGTCCAGCCTGGATTACACCAAGGCTGTGACCACTGTTTGTCGACTACTCAGGGGTAGGAATGGCATTACCTTCCTCACTGTTCTAAGCACGTAAGTGGTTGAAGATGTCACTGCATTGACCTGATCCCCGAAGGTTAGTCTCTCATCCACAACTACCCCCAGGTTTTTTGCCTTTTTTGAAGGCGTGGGGAGAGAGCCCATCGAGTCTGGCCACCAGCCTGAGGTCCAGAAACTAGTGTCCTTTCCAAATAGAAGGACCTCAGTTTTGCCTGAATTAAGCTTTAGGCAGTTCTCTGCCATCCATTTCCCAACAGATTTCATGCATACTTGGAAACGTTTGTCTATGCCTACATCCTGGCCCGGGAGTAATGACACGACAATTTGGGTATCATCAGCATAGGACGTGAGACCGAACCCAAATGATCTGACAATGGGGGCCAAGGAGGAGACATAAACATTAAAAAGGGTGGGGCTAAGGGAGGACCCCTGTGGGACCCCACAAGGAAGCGAAAAGGGTTTGGATTGACAGCCACCCAGTGCTACCGTGTGTCTTCTGTCGGACAGGAAGGAACTTAGCAGCGCCCAGGCTTTAGATTGAATCCCGCACTCCTTTAGACGGTCCATCAAAATACCATGATGGACCGTGTCAAAGGCCGCCGACAGGTCCAACAGGATCAGTGCTGCCCTCCCCCCTTGGTCGACGGCTACTCTGATCTCTTCTGTTGCCTTAATAAGAGCGGACTCAGTGCTGTGGCCCCCTCTAAACCTGTACTGGGAGGGGTCCAATGCTTGTGTTGCCGCTAAGAAAGAACTTAGGGGCACATTACGATACCCGGCGTAAAAAAATCCGCCAGGCATGGAAGCGGCAAAAATCCGCCCGCACACACCGCCTGAACACCGACCACGCCATTATGAGTACACAAACTGAAAACCGCCATCGGCGGAAAAATCATACAAAATACCGCCCGCCATCGTCCGGAGTCGGAGTCAAACCGCCCGCCACGGACGGAAACACGCACGACAACACAAAACCGCCCGCCCACACGGCCGACACACCGCACGTGAAATTACGATCGCACCGCCATGAGCGCGGAAAAACAACAAAAATACCGCCCGCCAGCGCAAACAACGCCGATGAGAATCGACACGGCAGAAGCCATGGCGCCCACGTACCTGCACAGAAACCATCCGCACACAAAACCAATAGCACACAACATGGCCAACAAGTCCACACAGCAAAGCACGCACAAATACACAAGCACAGTACACATCCCGAAAACACCCCCCGGACAAACAAAAAATACAAAGGCCAGAACCCCAGACACAACACACCTGAAAACAACAGACCATGAGGACACACCCACATAGGTGAGTACAAAAGCAGCACTCCCACAGACCACAACCCCTTGCTACATTGCAAACCAGAGAGGAGAGGAGAGGACACAGTGACACAGCAAGGACAGCAGCACACCACAGAAACGCACACATCACAACCACCACCACCACCACCAAACACCGGCACCACAAACCCCCTGCACATTACACAACACACACCGCACCACCACCACAAACACCATGGCACCACAAAGGATGCCCAAGTTCACGCCCATGGAGCTGACGGTCATGGTTGACGAGATCATCAAGGTGTACCCACAAATCTATGGGAACATGGTCCAGCACACACCACTAGCCACCAGAAACAGAATGTGGACCCGGATCGTAGACCAGGTCAATGCAGTCGGGACCCTGCCCAGGAACAGAACCGAGATAAACAAACGTTGGAATGACGTAAAGAGCCTGGTCAAGAAGAAGGAGGGCAAAAACAGAGAGCTGGCTGCCGTCACTGGCGGAGGGAATCCCGCGCTCTTTAAGACCTTCAAAGCGTGGGAGGAGAAGGTGCGAGTCGTAATCCATCCGGAGATCCTCGCCGGATTAGCAGGGGAGTGGAGGCTGGTAAGTACAAACTAATGTATACCAGCACACCGCTATGTACACACATGCGCAACCACCATGCCACAGCTCCCAGGGACAAACACCCCCATGTCCAGCACACAATACACAACACATCACACGCACATGCAACAGACACTACCACACACAGGCCAAACCGAACAACTGTAAGATGCGTGGGGACACGTGTACACTAAGCCAGCCACGTAACCACCAACAGGTCCACAAATATGCCAGAAGCGCCACAACGAGCACCCACCACACCCATGTGTCCGCCACAGCTGCACCAACTGACAAGTAACAGGTAAGTGGCAGGAACACAAAGTGCAGTGGGTCGGAGGGGGACAGCTGAAGTACAACACCCACCAGGCCCCCACTCCCACAGACCAGCAAGGTGGAGCACTCCCCACACCCATGTGTCAGGCACAGCTGCACCAACTGACAAGTAACAGGTAAGTGGCAGGAACACAAAGTGCAGTGGGTCGGAGGGGGACAGCCCAAGTACAACACACACCAGGCCCCAGTCCCACAGCACAGCAAGGAGGAGCATCCCCACACCCCACACCCACGTGTCAGCCACCGCAGTGCACAACGACAGCCGAAAGGCAGACATCACGGTCCACAGCAATCGGTGTCAGTGGGTGTACAGCCACCCCACGACCCACTACACCCCCACCCCCACAGACCTGCAACATGGAGCACCCCCGCTAAGAGCCATGTGGCATCCAGTACAGTGCACGCACGAACAACTTGCAGGTGGGAAACTGGACAGGGCTGGATTACTGGAGGCATGAGGACCATAACACCACCAACACATGGGACATGTCACGTAGCACACGAACACGCAGCACCGCCCACCGTCACGAACAAGTGAACAATGTGCACACGGACATGAACAGCAGACTCACACCCCACATGACCCATCACAGACATAGCAACACCCAAGGAGCCACGTCTGCATGCACAAGCCACACTGAATATAGTCCCACACGGCAGCCACTGTGCAACTCATCACACACAACCGAAACACCATTGAAGTCCTGTCCATGTAGCCCCTACTGCCTGTCAACCACACACCCCACAACTACGCCTATGTAAGACAAACAACACTAGACGCAACAGAGCGGAACAACACAAATGCACACGAACACCACTGAACCCATCAAACACACAGACACACCATGCACATACAACATACCATCCATCCCATCCGTCAGCCCCAGTTTCATGAAAGGCATGTCATCCGCACAGCTGCCACACATACAGCAGTCACGCTAAGACACATGCCCATGACCAACCATGTGCCAGAAGTCAATTAAGCGCACGACACACTGTGAGCAACAACACACAACATGGGCCACACCCCCGAGCACTGCAGTGATGCACATGGCACAGGGCAGCACGCACACCAAGGAGATGGGACAACTGCAATACGTTGGCTGGCACACAACTATCACTCACTCATAACGATGCGTCCAATGCCATGTCCAGTAACCACAACAGACAGCAAATATGCAGGGCATGTCAGGCATGCACACACCTCAGACCATGCACTGTCATGCTGCCACAACACATGTCACGTTCGGCACCCATGGCTCACAGCATGTACCCCAAAAGCATATCCCCTCCCAAATGCGAATCTGGGGCATGGCCCCCATGTTGCCATATGCGTTCCTAAGCGTTCCATTTGAACTCCAAAAGCAAAGTACAAACCAGACCCAGGATGGGCCAGGAGCCCGCATACACCAGAGTCACAATGAGTAGGGGCAAAGCAACACACCCATCGGCATGGCCAATCCGTCCCATGCCACATGTGCACAGCACACAGTCCCATTGCCTAGCACACACACCTACAGATGCCACAGCCACACACTCGCCTCCGGGAAACCCATGTACGAGATTGCACGAACTGCCAATGTCAGACGACTAATACATACTTCGCCAGGTGCAACACAATAACAAATCTCATTCTCTCCACAGGTGACGAACTGCTGGACGCTGGGGATGGAGACAGCAGCCAGCACAGCCAGCCTACAAGCCCCCAACGAGGACACACGGATCTGGAGGATCTGTCCACCTCTTCGGACACGGACCACCAAGCTGGCCCATCTGGCGTGGCAGGGCCCAGCCGCTCCCCAGGACCCCTCCTACCCACCAACCCATCATCCAGGGATGCTGAACAGTCCCAGTCCCCTGCTGCCACTGTCGTTGCGGCCACACCCACGGTCATTGCGGCCACTACCACTGCCGCAACCGCCACCATCGCCGCACCGACCACCACCGCCTCCACCACCACCACGTCTTCGCTGGCACCAGCCCCAGCGCAGGTGGTGGCCCGGCCGACTGGATCCACCCTGGGAGCCACAGCGAGGACCGTGGTGAGCAATGTGGCTAGTGGGCAGGCCGGTGGCAGCAGGACTGGTAGGAGGAGCAGGGTCAGGGAAACGCCAGCCTCCCTGGGAGCCATGCCCTGCCTCAAATGGACAGAGTCCTTGGGGCCTATGAAGAGGCCCAAGGACAATGGGCCAGGTCTGCTACTGACACGCGGGAGGTGCTGGGGGTGCTGAGGTCCATGGACGCCCATATGGGCCAATTCGTGTCCCGTATGGACCAACTCGTGGACCTCATGGGCCAGCTGGTGGTGGCGGTGGGGTCACAGGCAAGGCCAGCAACACCACCTCCGCCACCACCTGCTAGGGCGCAGGGTCGGCCAGCAGTGTCCACTTCCCCTGCGTCCACAGCCAGTGAGCACACCTCACCCACCACCAGCAGGTCGCCACCACACACCCCCCCTCCCAAACGTGGAAGGGGCCGTCCGAAGAGGAAACAGATCTCCCGGGAGGACTTCGCACGCTCCAGTCGCAAGTGAGGCAGCCAGCCAGCCTTCCTTGACCAGCCACTGCATTGACTTGCTCTACGATCCCACTCCACACAGCCATCTGGATGGCATGTGTGTGTTGGACTATGGACATAGAACCAGTGGGTACACCCTGATCATCACGCAGCCATGACCGACAGCTCATTGTCACTGCACGCACCACTTTTGTCATCACCTTACACACAATCACATGTCACAGTTTGTAATAAATGCACCTTTTTCACTAACTGCTGTTTGTGCCCTGTGTCTTTATTGTACGGAATACAACGGCCACCTTGGGCGGAAAGGCACCTGATGCGTGGCATGGAAATGGAATCCGGAGGAGCCTGTAGGGACCTAGGGGTGGGAGACAGAACAGGAGCACATTCAATGAGTGTGTCACACACCCATCACACAGTACATGTCAACAACTACAAGCAATGTACACACATCGCACAGAGCAATAGGGCACAATGCCACAGCCACCAACAGTGGCATACTACCCTGGCCATGGAGCGTTGACACACAGCACGCAGTGAACAAACGGCCACCCTGACACAGCACACACACACCTGCACA